>CM029359.1:4783969-4939119 GCA_017140985.1 Hormaphis cornu | reverse complement strand
AAAAAAAAAAAAAAAAAAAAAAAAAAAAACAAAACATATATATATATATAAATAATGCATGCTAAGTGTCGCCAGTGGGCGGCTTCTTATTCAAAATTTCACGTCATGTTTTTCTCTTAGCACATAAGCTTATTGTACTTACTTGTATAGATTGTTTATACTCTAATAAATATTAAAAAAAAAAAAAAAAAACGTTGTAACAGTGATATTGTGGTAAAGACCCATCAGCTATATAATCTAAGAATTTAATATGACCCGTGATAATACAATCAGCTGTTGGAGCGTTTCCCGCCAAAACATAATCATTATTCATCTCAAAAGTCGAAACTGATAACGTTTAAAGCGATAGTTGTTTTATAATAAAATATAAATTCGGCTAAAATCGTGGCAAATTTGTAAGTGGAAAATAATAGAAAAAATGTGCGAACACAATATACCTACAATTATTGTGAGTTGTGACCGTCGTTTCGTTTTTCCAACGCCGGTGAACTCGAGCTGAAAATTGGAAACAGTCACACTGTCCGCGCTGATGACCAAGCTGGGACCACAATAATTATTATTATTTGTGTGTTCGACAAGATCGTTGGGAATTTATTTCTGGAGAGTGCGTCCGAAATACGTTTGATCCAGTTTAGAAAAAAATGGAAAACGACTCGCCCAATCTGTTCGACAGCGAACCGTTCTCGGTGAAGCTGACGGTGGCCGGTAAAACCGATGACGCTTTGACCGAACTGATTGAAGAAATAAACACGAACGTAGAACGTAACGTTGATGTGGATGACGAAATGGACAGCGATGAAGTGCCAAACGCTGTTGCAGAGTATCGTACGGACGATGAGGGCGAACAAGACCGTGTCGCCGAAGGACCGGTTGAACGACCGAGCACCGATTCTCCCGAAACAAAGGCAAAATACGGTTCGTCAATTAACGTAGAACGTGACATTGATGTCGATGACGAAATGGACGGCGATGAAGTGCCAAACGATGCTGCAGAGTATCGTACGGACGATGAAGACGAAGAAGACCGCGTCGCTGATGAATCGGTTGAACGACCGAGCACCGATTCTTCCAAAACAAAGGTAAAAGACGGTCCCAAAGGACTGCCACCTGGCCGAGTTAAGCTGATCATGAAAATGGATCCAGACATCAATATTGTAACCGGAGAAGCTGTGTTCTTGGTTACAAAAGCTACGGTAACTACCACAACTGTCTACATCCTAACGAGCAAGTTTTACCGTGATTTTTGTTCTTTTCCCTAGGAAAATTTTGTCGGACTATTGGCACAACACTGTCACAAAGCAATGGTGTCTTCTAATAAAAAAACTTTACAAAAAAAACATATCGACACTGCTATAGAAGAAAATGTACCGTTCGAGTTTTTAGAAGGTGCGTTGGATTGGTATTAAGTAATTAACTTATTAGTGTATATATTTTTAATTTTTAAATTTGTGTTGTTATTAACATGTTCACTGTTTAGTTGATAATAAAATGAAATGTAAATACTAAACTATGACGTGTTTTGAATACTGACACACTTGTTTAAAAGTTTTTTCATTTTAATACATACGTAGTAAATAATAGTAATAAGTAATTAATATGTTATTAATATGCATAGGAACATGTTCAAAAATTAAATTTGTTTAAAACGAACGTGCTGTGTGTTAGTATAGTTAGTTCAAGAAATTATTTTATTTTTAAAAAAATTTTGCTTTAATAGCTATGCAGAAAAAATTATTTTGAAATCAATAGTTTACTTTGAACTACACAAAAAAGTAAGAAAATATTTGTTTGTTTTACATGCAAACGATAAATATAAAAGCGTAACATTTTTTTTAAAAACGATGACCAATCGAATTAATTTTAGTTTTTGAAATATTTGTAAGAAATTTTCTGATGCAGATAGCAAAAATGTAAGTAACATAATACAAAAATTTCAAATCTTAAATAGGTGATAAAATTGTTAGTTGAAATTTTTTTTGGTTAATAAATCACAGATAAAACCAAGTTTTTCATCCGTAAACTTTAGACTTTCTAATCATAGGTACGATATGCTGCCAATTTTGTGTATTTAAATATCAACATATTTCTGAAAAATTGAGTTTTTACTTAACAAAAAAGTAATTGGAAATTTTTAAGTTCTATATTAATATTATTTAGCTAAATATTTTGAAATTTGTATCAAATCAGGATTTTATTTAATTATGTATTCATAAAATATAACTATTTATATTTTAGTTGACAACCAACAACTACCGTATAAATGAGTAGAAGTTGAGCCATAGGGACGATCAATTTTTATGATTTTATACTTGTTCCTTGTTTTTAAAATTAGTTCCTTACCTACTTACTACATTCTATCTTTCCAGTATAGTTTTTTTTTTTTTTTCAATTACACATCTATTATTCGCATTAAATAATTGTGGACTAAGCTAGTATTGCATAATTTGTACATCTTATTTGTTAAATTCTAAATTATTATTTGTTACTTTGTAGTTAGCGGATCATTTATTAATTTTAGATGGAGATATAGGCCCTTCAAAATATTTAAATTTCTATTGAAACCTTGCCTGATCCATAAATGTATTCAGTATATCAAGTACTATTTATGTATTCAGTATTATTAAGCCCTCTGGGCGTTAAACACTAAATCTCTGCTTATGATAATAAAATGTATACATTATTATTCAATAAATGACTCGCTGAAAGACAATATTATTATTTTTTAATATTGAAACACTGTTTTTCAAGTTTAATACAACAAATAATAAAATAATAACACATCACTTCATTTAGGTAAACAGAAATAATTTTTTTTATCACAATTATAAGACATAATAATAGGTAATAATAAAAATAATAATATGCGACAATAAAAATAAACATACATATACATACAATATAATATAAATTAAAAATTTTCTGATAAAAAAAATATATTTTATAATACAAGCACAGATATACATGGAGAATGTAGATTAAAAACAAAACATTTTGAGCCAATCTCGGAAGACACAAAATTGATAGGATTGTTTAATAACTGTTTTCATAACACAAAACAGAAATTTTACAATATACAGGTTTCAAAAAAAGAAAATGTGAATCTCGTGAGAAATAAATTTAGCGAAAACTTATTAAAATTAAGTGTTTAAGTAAATATTATATGTATTGCTCATAGTTTTACATTTTGCACGACTGAAAATATTAACAATATCATACACTTCACAGTATGTACTTTTTACAAGTTAATATTGTATTTTATTTTGAAGAATATAATCACATAATAATTTATTATCATAACTTAAAACACCACTTGTGTGTTGTTTTTATTATATACACATTACACACACACATACAATTATAAATAATAAATAGCAACTACAAATATTAGGCACAACTCTTCTACCAATAAGTGTGCGACTTTTATAATAACTCAAAATTTCCAGTTAATTTTGGATATCTGTCATTTCATCATTTACACACATTATAAAAATTGTGTAAATAAATTACTATATTGTATAGTTTGATTTAATTTTTAAAATTAACTTCTACTCATATTTTTAAATACCATGAGCCATAAGTATTAAATTGAAACACAGAATACGTTTTTTTGTATTATTTGCATATACAAAAATAATAATACTATGATTCATGTTGAAAACCACATAAGAGCTGTATGTAAATTCTAATTTTAATTCCAATTTAATTTACGTATTGTAAAGGGAACATAACAGTTTTAATCAATAATTAGAATCTAACTAGAGTCTAAAGGAATAAAAATATCACATTTGTCCAAAGCAAATAATCAATAGGGTTCATAACATTATCAATTTTAAGTGAGGGCAAATGAAAAAATATTAGAATAATAAGTCACTCACGAAAACACACTATAAAATGGTTTGGTAAAACCTTGATAAGTATTCTCATTAAAAAAAGACATTGTTAAAAACTTGTGAAATCATTGCATTAAATAATTATTTTACACAGCATCATATAGTTAACGGTTAACGGTTAACCGTTTCATTCCAAATTGAGACTTAACCTGTTTATCAAACAACAATTTGACTACAAGTATGAATTACATAATCAGAATTTTGAAAAAAAAAAAAAAACAATAAAATAAAACATGCAATTTTAAGATTTTAATTTTAAGATTAATTTTAAGATTTTATTAGTTATTGGCATAAAATGATTAACAATGTTAATTTGTAAAAAATAAATTTTAAACCAGAAATGAGATGCAAGAACACAAGTATGAACTATGCAAACTAGAAAACTATTCTATTCAGATTATTTTATAAATCACTTCTTTTGTGACAGACAAACAAAATAATACTTACTTTTTTGTTTTTATTCAATAATTTTAAGTTGTTGATGCAACTAGTTGTTTAAGCCACTAGTTTTCACTGTTTAATTTCAACCTAAATAGTTGCTAACAATACATTCAAACAGTTCGCCATTAGCAACAGTGGCTAAGAAATTTTAATGTAATAATGGAAGCTACAAATCTTGTTGTATGACCAAAGTTTGTACACTCTAAAATGAGACATGAGCATGTAAAAGAATTTTGACATTTTCCCACCAATGTGTAGCAGAAAATTAAGATAAAATAGGTATGGTAGATTACTGAATATTTTGGAAATTACACAACAAAACTACAAATATTAAAACTTATAAATAAGAAATGTAAAATATTAAAAATACAAAGCTGGACAAGTAACTCTACTTTAGTAACTAAGTTAAGTTACAGTTAGTTGTCCTAAGAAGTAACTTAGATAGATTATAAGTAATTCCATGAAATAACTAAATAAAAAAATAATATAATTATAATAAATATTCATAAGTTAATAAGTTATAAATCAATATTTTTATTACTTTCAAAGTGATTGTTAATTATCATTGGGCATTGACTATATGCTCCTACTATTTAAGTACCAGTTAATATTGACTTTAAACTCATAATATTCAGTACTTTCAACTACACAAAATTTGAAATGAAAATACACATTTATAAGTGAAATGTTTAATATTCCTTTAAAAAATGTATAAAGAACTAAAATGTTTAATTGGAAATATGCACAATAGGTAATTAAATCATTGGCGGTCAAATGATTATGTTACGGGAGGGGATAAGATGGAAATTTTTTTAATTTACATGGTTTTTTTATTTAAACTCTAATTTTTGTATCTTAAAAATATTATTAAAATTTAAAAAATTTTAAAAAAAAAGTGTTGTGCACTATAAAATTGGTCACTGATTTTGTTGGTTTACACTTGACAGTACAGAGGCAGTACCTATAAAGAATAAACGGGTTGCATTACACTTGAAAACAATGAAAAATCATTGCTTACGAATAAAATAATACTGATCGAGCTCTGTAGTAAATCAAAGAATACTGAACTGTAAAGTACTCTTATAAATAATTCTTTTCTAATTTTCAATAGGTAAAGTTTAAAAACAAAAATTGTCGAAACCAATTCACCCCTAAATTTTTTTAATTATGTACAAATAAATACATTTTTATGATTGTGTTTGAGTTTGAAACTGAAAATTAAAGTTTTTATCAAACAAACATTGCCAAAATTTCAAAAGATTCTTATTTCTAATATTTTTGTAATTTGCAAATGGCATTAAAATCGTTTAAATTTGTGACCTCATTTTTAATTTTTGTATTAAATTATTCTAATAATACATGAACTATTAAAAGGATTATAAATAATAAATAATTAAAAGAAATTAAAAAAATTAATATATTTTTAGAGAAGTTATTGTGTTAAATTAACATCACAAATGTTTTTGATTTATTAGTTTTAACATAAAGACTTTGCAATTTTTGAAAATATTCTCAAACAAAGTATCATCAAATGCCAATATTTTAACACTACTTTAGTTTTTATCACCTTAAATGTTTATTAAAAAAATAAAAAAAGATGTCTTTGTAAAATAAATACACATTTTTTACAACATACCTGCTTAAAATCTGAAAAAAAATTCAAGGGATCTATCCCATTCCCATTTGACCACCACTGAATTAAATATACTTAGTATACTACATTTTAATGTAACTATATATTAATAGTTGATAACTATAGTACGGCCGTTGGCCAGCAAAACTTAAGTGTGACTATTGTACGCCTGGTGGCTGACTTTTGTCAGAGTTTATTATTTATATATTGTACCTATACCCACAGTAACCATTTATATAGGGCACTTAAAATTTTTCATAAAACAGTTGCATCAGCTATAATTATTTTATAAAAAAAAAAAAAAGATCGCCACAGCCAATAAACATTAAAATATTTAAGACACCTGATTTTCACAATAACGGCAGCAGGCACACAATGGTCACACTTCTAATTTCATTGGCCATATTATAATTATCTTTGAATATATAGTAACAAGATATGTTGCATATGACAATTATGTAACAAGTTAAGTTACAAAGTAACAGGAAAAAAAATTAACTCTTTAAGTTACCTAGTAGTTTTCAGTAACTCGTTACTTCCCGCCTTTGTAAAAAGATATTATAGATAATTCAGACCTGAAAATAAACAATCATTGCAGATACCTCACAATTAAATTTTTAAAAATGATTTCAGAGTAATAATAATAATTAGACTTGATTTAACTATTTACATCAAAATTAACCACAGCCCTATTTATATTTCAACTATTTAAAAATATAAAAATTTAAGTATTTTATTTAAAAATTTGGCACAATAATTGTAGTATTTTATGAACTCGTAAAAATTTCAATTTATAAATTAGTATAACCATTGATTATTAATACAACTTTTATATTAACAATCAATGGTATAACATTCAGTAGCCTAGTATACAGGTTGGAGGTTCAAACCCCCTAAAACACTTGAAAACAAATAAAAAAAATTCTAAAAACACAATTTAATATTTTTTAGTTACCATATAGCATATTATTATTGAAATATTGAACACAAAACCCCACCAAATAGTTGACTAACCTTTCAGCAGGCGCGCGTATGCACATTTTGTACGACAATTATTATAGATTTATCGACTTTTATCTACGTATCTCAATAAATCCTGGTGTTTTTCCTATTCCACAAATATTATAAACACTTAACAATTGTTATCTCATATTATGTATTTTTCAAATTATTATTGATGTATATTTCTGTCAACTCACAACTTCGCTCTATAGCACTGGTTCCCAAACTGGGGGGCGCGCCCCCCTTGGGGGGCGTGTACACATTGCTGGGGAGGCGCAAGCAGTTTTTACGAAAGACAATTTTTATTGATTAAATTTTTTTTATTTTTAAACGTAGAGAAATAAAATTAGTAGACTGGTTCTCTTTATCCGTTCTCGGGTATCAATAATGGATAACCGATAATGACTATAAATAGTTTTATGCTACGTTATCTGTAAATTAATCGGAACGATAAAATGATGTTAGGGAAAATGCTATTAGATTAGTTTAGACTCGATTTAGTTTCGTTTTGCAGTCGCATACTGCACGTAGTGTCGTAGTACGTAGTCGTCGCGAGTGTACATACGTAAAAATAATGGCTCCACAGAAAATAAGATTGTATAACGACGATTATATAAAGGTTGGTTTCACGTTCATTCAAAAGGATGGTATCCAAATGCCACAGTGTGTTATTTGTCACGTTGTGTTAAGTAACGATGCTCTCCGACCAAGTCGACTAGAACGACATTTAACCACAGCTCATCCGATGCTAAAAGAAAAACCTAAAGAGTTTTTTGTTGCTAAAAAAAATTCTTTAAATAAAATGAAACTTGACAGAACCGGAGAATTTCAACAGAATAATGAAAAAATTATTAAAGCTTCATATCACATCGCCTTTATGGTGGCTCAGCAAAAGAAACCACATACATTGGGTGAAACATTAATTAAGCCTAGCATACTTAAAGCCGTTGAAATAGTACTTGGTGAAGAAAGTAAAAGGAAAGTTTCTCAAATATCTCTTTCAGACAATACAATCAAACGACGCATTGATGAATTAGCTTTGGACATACAAAATCAGTTGATTCATAAATTAAAAAAATTCCGTATTCTTTGCAATTCAGTGTGATGAATCAACTGATGTGGCCAATTGTTGTCAGCTATTAGTTTACTGCCGTTTTATAAATGAAAAGACTATTGCAGAAGAGCTTATGTTTTCCCAGGCCTTAAGTTCCACCTCAAAAGGCAGTGACGTTTTGTCTGCCATCGATATATTTTTTGATCAGAATGGCCTCTCTTGGAAAAATGTTGTAGGTGTATGTACAGACGGTGCCCCTGCTATGCTAGGATCACGATCGGGTTTTGTGAAGCTTGCAAAAGATAAAAATCCATCAATAATTGGTTCTCATTGTGTAATACACCGCCAAGCCTTAGCTGCAAAAACGCTGCCATTTGAAATTAAAAATGTACTAGAAGTATGTATAAAAATTGTTAATACCATCAAAAGTAGTGCTCTTAATTCACGTCTTTTTAAGATTCTTTGTTCTGAGCTATCAGCCCAACATTCTGTTTTATTATTCCATACCGAGGTTCGTTGGTTATCCAAAGGAAATATGCTTGAGCGTTTGTACGAATTAAAGTCTGAAGTCGAAATAATGCTTTTACAATTAGGAAAAGACGATCTTCGGGAAAATTTTACTGATGAAAATTTCACATTCTACTTCGCATATCTAGCAGATTTTTTTGAGACTATTAATAACCTAAATCTCAAATTACAAGGGAGGAATATAAACGTCATAATCGCGAACGATTCTATCAACTCATTTATAGAAAAGATACAACTGTGGAAACGCCGAGTAAACAAAGAGACTCCTAATTTTTCGTCTTTCCGTCGACTGAACGAACTTCTCTCTGATGAAGAAGAACCATTTTGTCCTACTGGATTGAAAGATATAGTGATTAAACATCTCGATAGTTTGACTGATGAATTCACTCGATATTTTCCAAATTTTTCGAACAAAAGTTGGCAATATATGTTAACAAGTTCTCCATTCAGTACTAACGTAGACACATTGCCAGATATAATTCAAGAACAGGCAATCGAGCTGAAGAACGATTCACGGGCGAAAATTGATTTTAACAGTGGTAGCTCTTTGGAAGAATTTTGGGTAAAATACCAACCTATTTATCCTGAAATTTCAAATGAAGCTTTAAAAGTCCTTGTACAATTTTCATCTACATATTTGTGCGAATCTGGGTTCTCCAGCATGGCAGTTATAAAAAACAAACATAGAAATCGTTTAGATGTCGCATCTGACTTAAGGTGTTCATTATCAAATATTGAGCCGAATATAAAAAAACTGTCCAAGGAAAAGTGTTGTCAGCATTAACATTATTTATTAATTTCATTATGTATTTTTTTATTTACCATTATTATTATTATTATTATTAACATCAATAAAAAAGTAGTCATTCCGAATAATTTAAAGTTTATTTTTAAAGAACACAAAAAAATATGATCAATTTTTTTTCAATTTAAAAAGGGGGGGCGCGAGATTTTTGAAAATATATAAAGGGGGCGTAGAATAGAAGAGCTTGGGAACCACTGCTCTATAGATATGGCCTGGTATTGATATTGTTTTTTTTTTTTTTTTATACAAATATTTTTCTTTTTGTTTGTTTTTTTGTGTATTATTTTTTTCACCTCATTATGGCCGATACTGCGCACATGTTACAAGAATTATCAGACAAAGAAGTTGGAGACAATCTTAGATATTTTGATAATGACAGTGATCTTGGTGACAAAAATATTGATTTTGATAATTTTGACAGTGATTTGGAACAGAATATTTTGAATGAATGATGAAGATAAAAATAATGTACACAAAATATGAACTGTACTGTACCGGAAAAGATAAGGTTAGTAAATGGCGTAGTTCACCGAGTAGTCAAAAACTAAAAAACACAATATAATAAAAACTTCCCCCGGCTCATCTCATTCTAAAAATATTGAAAGTGAAATTTATTCAATCATGAAAATAATCAATTTGGATATAGTGGACAAAATCGTAAAATGTACCAATTTGTTTATAAATGATAAAAAAACACCAATGGATATTGTAAAAAGGTAGTAAAACGGATATTGAAAAGTCCAATGAGAATCTGAAAACTGATAATTACTATACAAGCATTCCTTTAGCCGAGTATTTGATGCAAAAACAAATAACTCTTGTTGGTACACTGAAAAAAAACAAAAGGGAGATTCCTTCTGAGTTTCTTTCTCATAAGAACAAAGCTGTGTCTTCCAGTATATTTGGTTTCCAAAAAGATAAAATGCTCACTTCTTACGTTCCTTGTAAAAATACAACTGTTATGTCTACAATATATGAAAAAGGAAACCTTGAAAATGTTACCAAAAGCCAGAAATAATCATGGACTATAATAGTACAAAAGGTGGTGTAGATACTGTTGACAAAATGTGTGCTACTTATACTGTGTCTAGAATTACAAAACATTGGCCTTGTGTGATTTTTTAAAGTCTAATGAATATTTCCAGAATAAACGCTAAAGTTTTATATGCATTTTCAAAGCCGAATGATGCAACGAAACGGCGTAGGATTTTTCTAAAAAATTTGTCAATGAGTCTAATGTAAGAACATCTTATATCAAGGTACAAAATTAAAACATTACGAATGGATGTATCAGTTTTTTTTAAAAAAATACCAAACGGAAAACGTTGTCGATGATGTACAGGAGCCTCCCAAGAAGCGTGGAGTTTGCTGTTTATGTACGATTGAAAAAAAGAGATCATCTGCTACAATGAAATGTTACAAATACAAGTTGTACACATGTAAGAAGCATTCTGGCAAACAGAAAATAATTTGTCAGAAATGCCGTAACGAAAGTTTATCAGACTAGAACCCGATTAGCATGCATATTTACTGTATTACTTTTATTTACTAATAGAAAAAAAAATCGTGTTTTATAATAACTATATAGTAATTATCATAAAAAATATGTATAAATTCATAAAATATTATATAAATAAGAGTAAAATGTTTCCAAAAAATATTTGTCTTAAAAATTATTTATTTATCCTCCATTTTGATTAAATGTATATGAAAAACATTCTGTCATATAGAGTACGACACTCATGTAATACACAGTAGCGCGCTTGCCAAAAGGCTAAATAGGCTCTCTGATTATACTATTGCTATTTTATAATCAATATATAAATGAAATTTTATAAATATACAGCCAAAAATGTCCTTATAAGTAAATGTTTAGTAACTTTGTTTAACTTAAATTGTTTTGCTTTTCATAGCATAAGGCCAAATAATCAATGTCTAATGCAGCGGTTCCCAAACTTTTTTCATTCAAGGCTCCCTAATAATTAAACATTTTTTTCACGCCACCCTCAAAGAATATTCAATCTACAAAATTTTTATCGGACGTGAAATTAATCTAAAAATAACAATAAGTGTAAAATTCCAACCACGCGCCGCGCCGCCCTTGTTAAGTGCTCGCGCCTCCTTTGGGTGGCGCGCCACACAGTTTGGGAACCGCTGGTCTAATGTATTCATTGGCAATATGAACTAAACCGCTCACACGGAGTAAATATTAATTAATTTAATATTAATATTATTTGTTAATTAACACTGACACATTTTTAACGTATATTTTAGATAGTGAAGCAACATCACTTTCAGTACCTACGATTAACATTTAACATACTGAAGTTATATTCAGAATTTATAATAGATTTTGCCGAGAGAGGATTGGGTATCAAACATTTTTGCCACCCTAACTACATAAAAACGATAGCATGCAACTAAAATGGTAAAAAAAAGCAAAACGGCTGAAAGTCACATAAAGGCTGCAACAAAAGTAATTAACATGCATGATAGTGATATCTCCACAATGTATTATTGTTGCATTATTGTTTAATGTGTTCAATAGTTTTAAGCAATAAAAATTATGAAATTCATAAATTTAGCCAACCGTCTATAATTTATAAGTCATATGTTACTAATTAATATCTTAGATAAGAGTAACCTTGTCTTTGTATCCGATTTATGTTTAATTTTGGTTTCAGTCATGGCCAGAACTTTCACCAAATTAGTTATTGTCAAGAACATTTGCAAACCTAGTAGTAGATAATAGACGCAACCAGACACACAAAGTGTCAAAAGTACTAAACCATACAATTATAATGAGTGTTCGGAGATACTTTTTAGAATAAAACGAGCTTGTAGAGGAAGGTGCACGTATTGAACACTGCCACCACAATCATGTGCATCACTTAGGGATAGAGCATAGTTCAATTTCAATAATCTTTTTTAAATATTCTATAATTGTATTTTAAGTTATTTTTTAATGATAATAAACAAGTTAGTTAAAAGTTTACATTTTAGTAAGAAATCTAAACTACTTTTAAAGTTATTTATGAATTAAAACATCAAGTTACAACAAACCTCATGCATCTACAACTTAAAAATATAAATAATAGATACAATGTGCACTTTAAAAGTAATCTTTGGTAAAGATGCCAACAATAAAATTGTAGTTTCATTTCAAAATTAATTACTAAATAAACACTTATATATTCATTAAAAAGTTCCTATTCATTGTGGTTGACTTTGACATAAAACAATAAATAAGGAGTTAAAGCTGAGTTTTTAGATGATTTAGATTCCAATATTTGTGTTAATTGTGTAACTGACATGGTTCTTACTGTTTCATCATCACACTCTAACCAAACACTGTCTCCTCCTTCTGAATTATCTAGTATTCTTATACCACAACATTCTAAACTTCGGCACCATCTTCCAATCGACGACACTTTACCAGTATCTATTAAATCACTTGATGGGCTGTCAGCCGTACTCGAAGAAGTACTTGAAGAATTTTTGGTAGATATTTTCAAAAAACGAAACAAACCATTTGATATAGACGATTTTTTGTAATTTGCTGGTAATGTACCATTAGGTGTAACTGAAAGGCTGCCAGTTTTGCGACGATCACGTGGGCAGTTGTCGTATTCTTCAAGGTTATCTTGAGCCTTGACATATGCAACATAATGACCAGATGCAATAGTTGCACCCAAATGCATTATAATAGCATACAACTGGTAACTGTGTGCTCGAGTAAGTTGCTGTGAGTTGAGAGACAAACACTCTTCACAAAAGCATTCCAGTGTTAATGGTGTAGGCATATGCTCATTTACTTTTGACACTACAGCTCTAATAAACAAATTTATAAAAATGGTAACAAATAATTTATTTGAAAAAACTAATAAAAAATATTAAATTAGAAGTAATTACCTATAGTTGGTGCAAAATCGTTTTAAATGTAAAGTCAGTAATCGAGGTAAACTTTCATATCCAACACTGCGTTTAGCCTCATTGTATCGACAACATTGTTCACACCAATATTTGTCAGTGTCTTGTAAATATTCTTCCGTTACTATTGCAGAATGATATAACTTGTTCACACTATCATAATCTATAGCGTTCAATTAATAAAAGTCAATATAATTAAAATCATAACAAATACTATACAAAACAAACCATAAGGATTGAATTCATGTTCAGGTGATATGTCGCCATTGGATAAACCATTAATAGGAACACATATGTCACAAAAACTTTCTTTTCGCTCTGTAACAAATTCGCATTCTAAGCATGTTGTTCGAAGCAATGATACTCCTTGAAAATCATCAAACATTGATGTACTACTACAGTTACTACTGCTACTGCCACTAGGAATACTTTCATTTTCATCGGACTGAGCAGCATTTGAACTGCCATTTATTACATACATTTGTTTATCATCTAAAAAAAATGAAAGCTTAAATATAGTATTTATTTAATTTCAAAACAACTAACTTACTTACCAACAAAGTTTTCATTTTCTGGTAAAACTTTATCACTAGAAATATTATTAACACTAGGAGGCAGAAGACTACCATTGACTGGTCTTGTTTTACTACTAGATGCAATTTTTAAAGATTTTCGTACTTGTCCAGAAAATTTTTTCAACTTATTTGGAATAGGTTGAATAACTGGAGCAGGTGCAACAAAGCAATTCACTTGAGCAGAATGTTGCATAACTAACTTACATCCCTCTCTTATATTATCTAACAAGCAGACAAGAAGTTCATGAGCATCATGTTGTTGATTTCCCTCGAATATCGGATTGACATCTCTGCTTACACAATATTAATACAGATTTTACACTAATTTCATTAAATATTTTTAATAATCCTAAATATACCTTAAAGACTGCAAAAATACTTCAGGTTGATAAGGATCAGAACTGTCTTTAAGCTCTGAATTATGTAATGCTTCAAATACTTGATGGAGGCGTTCAGTAACTTGTATGATTTTTAAATCGTTCATGCTTACATTTAAAGGAGATTGAAAGTTCCACATTTTACTGCTGACAGAACTCGTACTTCGTCCCAACGAAGAACATTTCCCCTGTTAAAACAAAATATGTTGAGCACAAAAGTTAGATCTATTATTAATTACATATAATTACTTTGAGACCGTTGGACGACCGGCCAGTAATTTCTTGTAACTCAGTGATCAAATGGTGAAGATTGTGTAAAAATGAAGGAGCAAATCTCAATGTATACAACACACTATTGAGAAAACAGGTATTGCCAAGATTACATAATGTTGCCACTCCTGGCGGCTCATTACTTTCGTTATCACAAGAACAGTTCAATTGCTGCTGCTGTTGTAGTTGTTGCTGTTGCTTGATATGCCGAATAACTTTAAAGAAAATTAATTTCTTTGTAAATCATTGCGATTGTAAAACATAAATTAAAACTTAAACACAAAATTCAATAAAATAATAGAACATTTAAAAATAATTATTTTGAAGCGAAAAATACCTAATGGGAGTTAAGTTTTTTGTCAGTAAAAAACTAACCTTTAAAAATATAACACTTTATTTTAATAAGATATATTTTTTATGACACATAATAAAAGCCTAGCTGGAACAAAAAATTATTCAAACTTTATGGCAAGTTTAACATAATCATGGCTAACATAAATTATATTTAGCATGACTAATTTAATGTAATTATTATTATCAAATAGATTTACTACATTTTAAACAAGGGTTTAAAATTAATACAAAATAATCATCTTTTTTTAATAGCTCCTATTTCAATAGATTTTCATTGAAAAACTAATAACTATACGGACATCAATTTATTCCAACAACTACAGTTTAATAACGGGTAAAACAAATTCCCTTTTATTTATAATGAGTTCATTTTGCATAGGTATGAAAATCCTTAACATAAAACAACAATTTAAAATAAAACAAAATAATTTTTTTAAATTAATATATTTTATTAGTATAAAACTTTCTAAGGGAGTCTTCCATAAATAAGTTAGGAATAGTAAATAAGTTCAGAAAAAAAAAATAAACAATAAAAACATTATTCAGACACCAATCCAGACTGTTTTCAGATGAAGTGTGAAAGGCAAAATACAACTAAATAAATTTTTAACATAATTTTGTTGTAAAGTTTTATTCTGAGAACAATTTAAGTAGTATTAAAATATATTTACACCTAAATATTTTGTTTGTAAAAGTATACGAGGCACACATTCTTAATTTAATTAAGTGGCAACACGTGTCACATTAAATGTAGAGTGTGCATATCTAGTACAATTGTATAAACTCGCATTTAAGAATAAGGATAGCGAAAAAAAAGATTAATGTAAAGTACTGTTTTTCAAGTCACTTATAGAACGGAAGTAAATTTCTACAAATTAAAATGCCTATATAAATGTTTTTCAACATAAGATTTTAAATCAAATATAAAAGAATTATGATTTTTTAAAGATTAAACATTATTTATCAAACAAAAAATTGTCAACGTCAAAAATATCCAATACTTAAATTAAAATTAACCAAAACAACCATTTAATATAGAGAAAGTGTATAAAGATATAGATAAAAAAAACTAAATGGGGTCTGCAATAGGTACATTTATTTATTTAAAATAAAAATATTTACCAGGCAATAATCTACAAAATTATAAAATATATTATGTTTAAAGATAGATAACATGCTAAAATAAAAATTAATAATAAGTAATAATATTGAAATTTAAAAAATTAATTACATTTAATTAAATTATAATAATGAAATTCATAAGGAATGCTTAGTATCTATTTTGAGTAACGCTACAACTATATGTTACTAATAAATAATACTACAGCTAAAGAACCAAGAATTTATAAATTTTAAGTAAAAATAGTTTTTTTTTTTATATCATTGTTCTTTTTTATCATTTATCTCTCTTTCATCTTCGTTACAATCATTTTCATTGACTTCATCAACAGGTTCATTAAAAGCTTGTTTTACATAACTATAAATAATAAGTTGTACAATAATAACAGAAAATATAACGGATATTGCAATGACTTGGTATCCCTTGATACCTAATATTTCACTGAGAAAATATTTCATAGAAAAATATCCAACAAATGGAAGGGTAAACATAAGAAAACTGTAACCTAATAAATACCACATAACGTAATTTTCAAAATTAGATTCCATGGTTAAAACTTATAGGTTCTTTAACATAAAAGTATAATGATACAAAGAATGAACACTTATATCAATATATCGCGAACAATGCTAAGTCTGGAACTGACAAATTTTTCAAAATTCAAAATAAATGCTAACAAAAATAAAACGCTAACAGAACTTGATTGAAAAATTTTAAACTTCAGTTACCAGGCTGATCAAGCGGTGATGCCATTGAGTTAAGTTGGGAGCGTGCATAGGATTTAGATTGCAGTTGTCTGGATGCTGATAAACACAACTTCTTGCGAGGTGGCTGTTCAGCTGTCTCTGCTGATGATAAAACAGTCATTTTTCTTAACCCTAGAACAAAAAAAATATCACAAATTATACTCATTTAATATTAACAGCGTGCTTTTAGTTCCAACTATTGGTTCGATTATTGGAAATAAACTTTTTTTAACTAATTTTACATAGGTATTTGAATTCAAATTTCAGAACATACATCAAATATAATATAACAGTTTTTCTGGATCATTCTAAGAATCTGGTGAAAGATTATTGGAACACAATTGTTTAAAATTTAGGCGGGCAACTTTATTAAAATTAAAATGGTTTGTAAACATAATAAGTTAATAGCTTTACATATTAAAGTTTTAACTTAACAGCATAAAATTCTCTTAGTTGAACCGAATAATGATGTGCAGTTAAATTAATGAAATGGAACTAACAAACTACTACAAAGCAACAGTCACAAATAGTTAACAAAATTACGTAAACGGCGAACCACTTGTACGAAACACACCCAGACAAAGATACAAAACCAGCCAGACAAATATCTTATCTTCCCGGGTCAATGCACATTTACACACTTCTAGACCATCTAGATTTTGGCGGCGAACACCGATTCGATGAACGGGACAACATACAAACATATTATAATATACTGTATTGAATTAATAGACAACCATCGTGTTTTCACTCACCAACTATTGGACATAGGAGATTTCATGGAAATGACGTGTGCGCATAGATACAATCCACGGCCAATACACCCGGTGGTTGTTCAAAGTTCCACACCCGATAACGTTCAGAAAAAGGGCACTGCGCAGGCAGGCAATTGCTAAGAATATTGTTAGTCTTAACCGTCGTAGCGCCGCCGTGCTTGTGATTTTATGAGCGTCTGGCCGAGCCGTGATTTACCCGGAATAAACGTCGTGCAAACGGTGAAATCTTTAATAGTTATCACGGGCACATCGACGAGACGGGATTACGGGAAGGTCCACCATTTTCATTTCGTCGTGTGTTAACACCGACCTGTGCGTGAGTGTGTGTCGATCTGTATTATTATTGTGTGTGTGTGTGTTTAATAATCACGAACGCGGTCATGCGCGCGCGGTGAACGTGTCTGGAGGAAAAACGTAGGGAACTTTTCAAAATTATATACTTCGGAAATCAGTGTTTTTGTGGGTGCCGTTTTGTCAAAAGTCGTCCGTCGTCACGGTCGACCGCGTATTTTTACGAATAATTAATTTAATAATATTGTCAATTGGCCCGTGCAACCTCGACGGATTGTAAACACCAAGGTAGATCCCCGTTTCGCCTTGCTGTTAACCGCTTATCACGGCGATCCCTGGCATGACATTTTTATTCCATGACGGAACCGCGCCGCCCCCACGTCCACCGAAACGACAAGGCGCGCTCGACGTTTTCAGGTTACTGGTAGAAATATATAGTAGCTATAGAGAAGTGTTTACGATATTATCTTAGGACAAATTGCGAACTCACCTATTCGTTTGGTGGCGATCGTAGAGCGTTTTCGTTTCGACCGACGTTTGCAAACTAATCAGGGTACGTGTATTCGTATTGTTTTATATTAATTTTTTAAAAACGGCCATAGGACATGCTGTCGCGTCGACCGGTCGAAGACTTTTCGCTAAATCCTCGTCCGGTCGGCTGATTACGTTGGATAAAAATTCTAGAACCCGTGTGTGTGTTGCAGATGCCCGAGGCTCCCGTTAAAAAAGCCGCGAAGGTGAAGACCGAAAAAGTCGTCGAGTCCGCTGACAAAGAGAAGAAAGTAGTGAAACAAAAGAGACGCCAGAAAAGGCCTTACGGACGTTTGTACGCCAGGGCCGTGTTTACCGGATTCCGTAGAGGGCTCCGCAACCAACACGAAAACACCGCTCTTCTCAAAGTTGACGGATGTGATTCAAAGGCTGATTCTTGGTTTTACGTCGGAAAACGTGTTGCTTATGTCTACAGAGTATGTATTATTTGTGTACACGTACGATTCAATTTTTAAAATAAGTTATGGTAACAAGAATATCAATTACGTGTGATCCAAAGAAGATAATATCTATTTTTCCGAGATGAACTGGATGGATTATACCGTATCAGCTCAAAACAAAAAAGGCTGTTGTTTTGTCTCAATGATTTCTGTGTTTTATTTTTTTTTTACTGTTGATTTACTTGTTATTTAAATAGATTCACTTTTACTTTTACTGAGAAATCATAATGTACCTAAGTGAATTTTTGTGGCCTAGAAATGTACTGACGTTTTTGCTAAAGTATTAAGTTGACTGTCTTTGGTGTTCATTCTGTTTCATTATTCCTAGAAAAGTTGGAGAAGGTACCTAAATAAAATTATCAGTGAAAAGCAAGTTGTGTACAATGGATTTGTGAACTGTGCTTTTGTTACGATAAAGTATCATTTTCTTAGTTTTTCTTCTGGACTGCCGATTTTGAGATTTGTACAATTTTAATGCTATGATTAACAAATCTATCATTTATTTTTATTGAATTGACTCTCATGTGCTGGGAATATAGATACTTTTTCCATCCAAGAAGAGTATCACTTTTTATAATATTTTGAATAGATATGTTTCATACTAAAAAATATAACGAGTATAATTTTTAGCTCTTTAAAGCTACCTATCAATAATTTAACTTTAATAAAAATGTAGATACAATAATTCAATTTATCGCCAAAATTACAATATCGGTTCTACTTTAGGTAGTTTTTGTTTTTTCTTTTCTACTGGATTTTTTTATTGCTGTAATCAAACAGCAAGTCACAATTAAATTTATAATAAAATAATTTAACACTTAGTAAATTAAACTATTATTTAACACGTGTAGTTGGACAGGACCATAAACCAATGATCAAGTACTTACTAAGTTCCCAAACCTTTTCCTGCTGCCAAAAATAATTATTTTAACCCCACATATGCATTAAATAACAATAAATGTTAGGTTTTTTATCAATGCTTTACTTTTTACTGATTGGGTAGAACACTATATTTTTCAACTATATGTCTACTTAGTAGTTAGTACCTACTTAAAATGTGATATATCTTCAGAGGATTTTTGCCAGAATTTTTGATATTATAACTTATTTTTAGACTTTTCATATGCACACATTTGTGCTTTACACTAAAGTATTGAATTAGAATACCCAAGATAAGATGTAAAGCTCTTATGTAATAAACATTCAATAGGTATTTATTGACTTTTTCTATTATAATAAAAGAAAATATGTAAATAATGTTATGATAAGATCTGTGCTAAGTGTATAGTTTATTTATTTTTCTAGGCTAAAAGGTTGGTTTCTGTACCTGGACGCCCAAAGAAGAAGTCTAAGGTTCGCGCTATCTGGGGTAAAGTGACCCGACCTCATGGAGCCACTGGATCTGTACGAGCTAAGTTTAAGACCAACCTTCCAGCTAAAGCTATGGGCCACCGTGTCAGGATTGTAAGTTGTCTTAATTTTTAGCTGGTGTTAGTAATTATTAATCTGAACAGCCATTACTTCTGTATTTATTACTACAAAAGAATACCCATAGTATCCCTTGTATTGAGGATTACAGTTTAGGTATTATCTATTGATTTACCATTTTTAATTTTATTACTGTAAATCGTGTTATTAGAATGTATTAGGAGTTTTTTGAGCACAAAAATACTTCTAATCATTTTTAAATTTACACAGTGAAAATATTAGCATACAATAACTATTACTCAAGTGCAAGTTTAGGTTAAGTGTTAATTTCTTGAATAATTATTACAACAATATGTTTCTTATTTTTGTTTCAGATGATGTATCCTTCTCGTATATAAGCAATTGTAATACAAATTTCAAAAAATATAAAACAAAAAAAATTGTATAACTTGTTTTAAATTTTATTTATTTTTATTATTTTACAATAATGCTATAAATAAACTGTTACTTAGAGTATAGTTTTACAAACATTACTAATGAGTAATGACACTCCAGCATAATTTTTGGGTCAAAATGCACGTTACATTCTTAATATCTAATGTTAAGTAACATAAATCTTACTTGATATTTGTTATTTTCAATTCTTATACCTATTGAATTCAATTAAGTAGTCAATTTATACTTTCCAATTTCATGGTTTAGCCCAATACCTATCAAGTGGTCTTTGGTAGAATATGATGTTGGCTATTTTTACTTGTTACTATGAGCATTAAGGACATCAAACTTCCAGAACTTTTTAAACATTTTAAAACGTTTCAGATATCTTTAAAATTAACAACTAAAATATTTTATCATTAAAGTTGTACAGCTAAGAAAAGTAGTACATAAACATTTAAAAAAAAAAAAAAGCAAGAGTAGTTTTGTTTCCAATCGGACTAACATTTTTCCTAGAAAATATGCTTACGTGAAGTGTTAACTCATTACGTATAAAAATTTTAAATATCCAACATACAAACAAATAAAATTTGTTCTTTATTAAAAAATAGGTTCAGATTTTTATGTTATAATGGTTTATTTACAAAAAAAAATGTGTGTTCTATCATGGCACCATGGAATAAATTGGACAATCTTTCCAACTAACAATTTTGCTTGCCTTTGGGTCATAACCGTGTTTGACCAAAATTGCTGACAATCTTAAAGTTTCTGGAGCAGTAACGCCGTTTTCCCGAGTTACTACTACTGTCCACATGTGTAACAAATCCAATCCTTTTTTACCACAAAATGCTAGTATCAAATGTTTTTCGGGGTCTGCATCAATTATGGTAGCTTTTATGTCTCCTTTAAAAGTAAATAAATTTATTCAAATAACACAATTCAACCTTGGGTAATACACTTTAAAATTTTACCTCCTAATGGGCTCTCTACAGACAAAACTCCCGGTTCCAATTCTATGGTTGGGAGCTCGATAACAGCACTATGCTCACCAATAAATTGAGGATTGTCGATGTTCCACACTTGTCTCAACACAGTTTTGTTGTATCGCATTAATTCACCATGAATGCAAACACTGTCTTCAACAAACTCTTCATTTTCTGATTCTATGACCATAATAGCCAAAAACCATTTGCCCAACAACTGAAACAAAGTTTTGATAACATACCTAATCACTACCTAAAGTTGATTGTTTCTCTCTATATAAATTAAATAGTATGTAAGTAAGTATAACATACTTTTATAATATTTTTGTGGTGTATTTGAGAATAATTAACTGGGGGGATATAATGGATGACTTTCACATAAATTGTTAGTTACCTACAGAATATAAAGTATAGCTGAATGTTAACAATAACTAGGTAACTAACGCTATACACTTTTTTTATCAGTTATAAACGGTTCCGCAGTTATAGCGGCGGTACACTGCACCTCCAAATGCGCCATAATTCAATATTTAGTGGGCCTCAAAGTACAAAAAAAAATTGCAAAAGTCAAGTATAAAGAATATTAATTTAAATGACGAGTGCAATATTTTCAAACCATCTGGACAATTGTCTGAGTACTTATTACGAGATTCGAGTACCAATTCATTGTTATAAACACCGTTTTCAATACTTTTTTTTGTACGCTTTCAGAATCTACCGGGTGGATTTTTTTGAAATTTTTTCGATCCGACCATTGTTGATGAAGTTCACGTGATTTCACAGCGGTAAAAAAATTAATAAAACACACATTATGATAGGATCTAAGAGTTTGGGGTGGTTGCTCCCGTGTGAGTGGTACACAACTCTATAGAGAGGCGGCACTGCTCTCACCTGATCGACTTCGACGCCGACGAAAGGTTTGATGTTCGGACACGGTTTCAACGTTTCCGACTCGTCCTGGACGGGCACGCCGAACGTTGCGCGAATCGAAGCGACGATCAGCAACGCGAGCTGCAGCGGTGGCCGCGAGAAACCCATTTCGACCTGCAGAAACGAACGCCGAGATCGCAATATGGCCGTGTCCGCCGCGCGTTGGACGGCTCGGCCGCGCGCAAACCCTGAACGCGCGCGTGGGCGGTTTGAACCGTGCTAGATTAAATGTAGCCTTTAAGTAGGTTAACACAGTGGCGTTTTGTTTTGCGCGAACAATTTATCAAATGCACAATATATTCGCGTTTCCTGTCCGTTTACAGCACACTCGAATAACAGTCGGATATTCATTTTTAACATTATAGTTGTTCAATATTATTATTACAGCTTGGCACTGAGTGAGGAGGAATAGGTGGTCAGGTTCGTTGTACTCGAATTCAATACGTGTAGATGAAGTTATAGCTGTGTCTTTACCACATATTATTCTGTACGGAAACGGTGAATTCTGCACGATGAATCCCCCCGTTCGCGAGGGTGATAATATTGTATTGTTTGTTGTGAAATAAAGTCCATGATATACATTTTATTAAGATAATTATTACAACAAAAAAATACGTTACGATATAACGTATGTAGGTAAGACAAGTCGGATACAAATTTCAAAATATAGTAAACATAATTGTTATAGAACTTGAGAATTTTTTTTTTTTCATGATATTTTTGCAATAAATAATTAAATTTCACAGAAAAAGTTTTCAAAAGTCAACGCGAGATTTGGGACATTCGTTTGTGACCAAACATTATTAAAAATTGTACGACTACATTTTATTTTCAGTTGTTTAAATTGTGAAATTGGCATGCCTATTATTATAATTAATATTTGTAATTTTATTTTTTTCAACTATTTGCAGATAACTAATACGATTTTACTATAATGAAAATATTATATTATAATGTAATAATTAATATAAAACTTCAAAATAAACATTCTAACACAGTGACCCGCTGCAAAATGTGTATCTGCTTCATCAACTACCCACACGCCTATAAAATTTTCTGATTTTAATTTATGACGTACAATTTTGTCAGATCTTGAAATTTTCACTTATTATTAAAAAGGGTACTATGTAGAATATGGAATTTAAGTTCTAACTGACTTCAGCTATTCTTAAGCTATACATAGAAAATTGTGTGTGAATGAAGTATTATAATTTTTGAAGTAGTTTTCAAATTTAATGCAGGTATACCTAATACACGTATATCAGCATCACCAAATTTCAAACTTAGTTTCAGATTAGTATTTTATACTTAATTGTAATTAGTAAATTAGCCCTTTTTAGCAATCAGGAGTTAACAATTATTTTAGTTTTAGTCACAGCAATGTAAATCACCCAAAACAGTTTAAAAACTCATTATAATTATTATGCTGTGAGTGTAGACTATGAACAGTTAGATTTTGAAAATATTTTTAATGTTCATTTGTCATAACCAAAATTTAAAACTTGTATGAAACATTCAATTTTCTACTATAAAATTCAAAATTATATACTTTTGTAATTTTTCCCGTGCTCAAAAATTTTGTGATTGACTTACGTAAGAACATAATATGGATAATTTTTTATTTACATTCTGTGTACAAAAGAAGATAACTGTGAAGAAGCAAACAAAATTATTTTCCAGTTTCAATAATGTTATTGATGCAATTATAGAAGATAGCAGAAGTCATGTAATACAATACTGCAAAGAAAAGCCTACAAAAGAACTAAATCAAATAGTTGAAATAACCATGAAGAACAAAGTAACAATTACTTTTTTATATTGTGTGTTAGGAAACTACAAATGGTAACAAGAATGAAATAATTTCTTTTAAATAAAAATACCCTACCGGAGCGGAAAGTTGTTTTAACATACATTATTGAAAACAAAAGTACTGAAAGAAAGTGTGATCCAGCTCAGACAACTGGAGGTTCCAATTGCGTCAAGGCAAGCAAATTGGGTAGGACCAGTTTGTTGGTACAATTGGAACACTGTTTTGGTTGGTATACCAAAAAAGAATGGTGCAGTTTTTTTTTTTTTAAACATCACACTGGAAAAGCTCAAGATGCCTCTGCTAATCATGCGTATTGGTCAAGAACCGTACATGGTTTTGAAAGACCTATGCGATCTAATAGTGTCGTCAAAAAGGTCATATAAAGAATTATGTATAATTTAGAATTTTGAAAAGTCTTAATTATTAGAAAAAGAGAGAAATTTTTGTAACGTAATGAAACTGTTTATGAGTGGTATGCAAGAGTAAAAAATGCGGCACACCATGCATTTTTGGGAAAGATATGACAAATGTTCTAGGCGATAGATTCATCAGGGGAATAAAAAAAGGTCTAGTAAAGGACAGATTATGGGTAAAAGAGCCTACGATGTTACTAAATCAAATAGTGGAAATAGCGATGCAGAAAGAAGTAACAATTAATTGTTTGTATTGCGTGTCAGGATACTAAAAATACTAGTTTGCAGTATAACAATTTACAGCATAATTTATTCAAATTTTTTAACACTTGTTTATAAGTTTAAAAAAGATTACATCACATTCATATGTTTTAACTATAAATATTTACTCTTGTAAAACTTAAAACCGTTAAAAAGAAGTGTGTTTTGCCACAATTTTCAATATTTAGAAGGTTTAAATGTAACAAAATAAACATCTATTATCCATCATCGTGCGACATTGGAATTGTAATAATAAATAATGATTAATTACAGGTAACTGGTGATTTACAAATCCACTTTATATAATTAAAAACTGTTTAACTTAATACTTAGTAAAATATTTTAATTAAACATTTTTAAAGACATATTTTAGATAAATAATTAAAAATGGAATGTTAAAATAAAAGTGACCACTCAACAAAAATAACAATTTTGCTATGGATGAAATTTTCATACGTCTTCTGGGTTAAACATTCCCTAAACAAAAATAAAAATAAGACATTTAATGCAAAAATATAATGGTAACAGAAATCAGACAATAGTACTAACTTTGGCACGACGTAAAATTGAATCTTTGCTAGCATCATAAGGGTGATCCTTAGATGGAATTTCAAGAACGGCTGGTATTGGTTGTGTATGCCCATCAATCACATGACGGATCATTTCAGCAACCTAAAGTTGTTTATTAAAATTACTTTTTCATTAGGTTATTAATTTTATAGTATTGTAAAAACGTCATATAAGTCTTTTACATTTTGGTTGATAAGTATAATGTCAATGTCGTCTCGTTTTATAAACCCTTTGAAACATTCTTCGATGTCGATTACTGCTGTATCTATAAATCGATTAAAACACAAATAGTTAATGAAATACGTGGAAATTTAAAAAAAAAAAATTAGTATTACTTTTGTCTACAACCATGAAATTCGAATGCCTGTGTTTGTTAATTTCGCCAATACCGCCCAACAAAAATCCAACACACGTGTCCTGTAACAATAATTAAGTGTCACAAACAATGAATCATACTAAATAGAATTTTGTTCGACGTTATAAGAATGTATGAAAACGGCTCATCCGAAAAAGGGCGGGTCTCTAAACGTATTCTGTGGTATAGTATGTTCGAACCAGCAAAATTATACAATAACCGTACTTACTTCGTCTCCAATCACAGCCAAAAGTTTCCCTTTTACTGCTGAGTGCATAGCCATTTTTACTGAATTTTATTAAAAAATGCTTATTAGTTATTACAAATGAGATTGAATAATATTATTACAATCCCGTCAGTTTGACTCGGGTTCGCCCAGCATAAAAGATGAAGCAAATCAGTTGTGTTTTGTGATAACTTTATATATATAGTAGGAATTGCTCATTTTATGTTATCTGTGTTTGGAGTTGCAAAATGATAAAAATTATAGGAGCCCTGATAATCGCGGGTGTCACTGGCGTTCAAACAGTCGAAACACAGAAAAGTTTAAATAAGCATAGAATATCACATTTGTCTTACAATCTTTTTAATTTTTACTCTGTAGGCCAGGCTCTGATGTATTCGATTACTGAAATAATATTTATTTTTTATTATTTAATAAATACCAAATAAAAACATATTACGTACCCGGGTAAACGGTACTTTGATTTTTATAATATTTTATACAGTACATTTGAAACCAGCGGGTGAAATTTCACGTTTATTAATTACCAATATTATATTATTACAACGACCTTTTTTAAGATTGTTGATAAATTTAAAATAATGAAACCTATTAGAATTAAAATTATGGATTCTGCTGAGCATTCACCTTTTACCAAATTCTGACGGTTGTGCGTTTACCAGAAGAATAGAACAAAGCACAGTCTACAGATCGTGGAACCACAGAATAGATGGAACTTTATCTATTCTGTGGTGGAAATGTGAAACAGGGTCTGAGTATTGTGGAATTGTAGAAATGAAAACTGCTAGGCCCAGGGACGTAGGTATAGATTTTGAAAGGCGGGCTGAGGAGCATTTCATTATTGTAGGCTGAAATGAGAAAAATATATTGAAAAAAATATGTACATATTAATAAAATATTTTTAATATACATAGTTAGGTATTATTATAATAATTCTATAAGTAATTTGAATTATCGTAGTATAGAACATTAGAAATTATAATCTCTAAAATGAAAATACTCTGCCCAGTGTAAAAAAAATCATATTTAGCTAGTGTTAGTCCAACTAAAAATTTTAGTAGCAGAAGCATGGTGAACATTTTAAAACTATAACACCAGTCACATTTTCTAGTCGATACTCACCCAAATGGTTCATAAAATCGACCAAAACATGCTTATTAAGAAGAAATTTTTCCTCAATTAATTATTCTGTTTTAAAATAGTCATTAAGACCTCATAAAAACCCCTTGACAACGCCACTGGTTAGTAGTAACATTTAATCTATTCTGTGGTAGTAAGAAGTATTAAAAATTTTAAGACTAATTCATAAGTATGAGTCTGATGATAAAGTTAGTGATATAGTTTGGATGATGGACAATTTGCATGTTTGAACCTATAATTTTGTACACTTGGGTTAGTAGTAATCAAATTGATTTTGAGTTAGAATCAGGTGCAGGTGTTTTGTTACTACCTTATAGTAATTACGGAAGCATTAATTTTATGTGCAACATTCCTCCAACTAAAGTTAAATTAAAAATGTATAATGGTCTAATAATTGAACTGTTTGGTGAAATCTATATTACTATTAAGTATAAAAGTATATGTCATCTCATAGTAATTGCTGTTAAAAGTAACTGTAGACCATTTTGGTAGAGAATTAATAAAAGTTTTTGAAATTTGGATAATTAACATGAATAATTTTGTTCCTAACACCACAGTGAGTGAAACAACATAAAGTAAGCTAGAGTGTTGTTAATTAAAGAATATAGTGGGTTGTTTTTGAATAAAATAGGTACTTAAAAGAAAACCTAACCTAACCTATTTTTTACAAGCCGAGTTTTACCTTATTTACTAAAGGTTAAAGTTGATGAGAAATTAGATATGCTAATCAGTGTTGTTATTTTAAAGTAATATACAAATTAGAAATATTGTAATAATACTGTTCAAGTATAAAGTAACCTTTAATTGTTTTTTTGGAGTTTTTCCAACATCCATTACTGTATTGAGGAACAGTTTCAAGCTAATTTACAAAATTATAAAACATAAGTAAATACTCAATTTATGTTTGAAGAGCTTTGCTCATGAACAAAAATGATGTAGTTTTTAATTATATAAGCAGTACACAATACAAGACTTACGTAGTAAGTTTTTATAATTAATCAAAAATTTTTATTTGCAACAAAGAATGTGATGAATTATGAACAGTGAACACACATTTAATAATAAATTTATTTCATTATTCTAAAAAGCAATTTTAACACATTCTACTTTTTGATAAACATAAGTTATTAATTTTAAATAGAAGTAGATTGTAGATTGTTGTCATCCAAAATATTTTGTTAACCAACCTACTAAGAATTTATTTATAAACCGATGATAAATGATGTCTGAAAAAAGTCTCACAATTACAAATTTAGTTAGGTAAATACAATACACTACTAGACAAAATATGTTAATTCTAAAAACAATGCAATGACCAACTCTTGTAAATATTATTCATTACAAATATCAGACAGAATTAATCAAAATTGTATGTATACATTACATAGTTAAAAAATATTGAAATACCAAAATAAATAATTGTATTTAAAAAATTTATTCAGCAAACAAATGCCTCAACTCTGATGTATAAATCATTCAAAACAATGATTAAAATGCTAAAACTGTAATTAAAATAAAATATACATTTGAGTTCATTCGCAAGTGTAACTTTAATCATAGTTAAAATTTCCATTATCTTGATGTCTCTCATAAACATTAACATCAGCGTCCTCTTCTTCATCGGGTGCTCTAACTTCACCTTCTTCTATTTTTACATCAAATTCCATTTGTTCATCCTCAGGTTGCAACAACTTTTCTATTTGACTTTCAACTAAATTCCTTTTCTTTCCTAAAATATTGCTCAAGTATGAACGTGTTTTCTCCAATTTTTTCTCAGTCTTGTCATTATGTAATTTAGGCAAATAAAACACTGAAGGATCAAATTCCGTTTTAATAAAATTCATAGTGCAATTTATTTGGCGTTCAAATATTTCAAAATTTCTCACTAATCCCATTTTAATTTCTATGTTTTTTATATCCCGTTGTTGTTGTTTTCTTTTCAAAAACAATTCTCGTTTTCTCACGACCAATGATTCTTTCTCTTTTAGCGCTTCTTCTTCTAGTCTTCTCTCAATTTTGGCTTTTTTCTCTTCTTTATCTTTTAGTTGAGTTTCTTCTTTTTTGAACTTTTGTAGAGTACCTAACAGAGATCCAAACATACGTCTATTACGCTCTTTAGTCATTTGATCACCTTGTTGAGCTGCTAATACTTCAGTACGAGATTTTATAATTTTAGATGACAACATGACCTGCGATTGAAGTGTTTTTTTGGGCTCCGAGTCATCATCTAAATCTTCATCTTCAAATTCTTCTTTTATATGTTTCTGATTTTCTTCTGTAACAATTGACCCTAAACGATCTTTAGCAGATATTCTACCTGTATTATTATGTCCATTTTTAAAATTTTTTGTCGTTTCATTAGAGTTGACAAAAACTTTACGGTTCTGACTGTCATTTTTATACAAAGGTTTATTATGTTCTCGTAATCGTTTGATGTCCTTTTTTAATGGCTCTCTGGATTGAGTGTTTTGGTTTACAATATAAGATCGTTTATTGAACTTACCATGGTTTAGATGATCATCAAACGTGTCACGCCCAGTAATTTTTTTCAATGTTTCATGCACATCGTTCAAACCTTGCCGTTTTTTAACCAAATGTTCTTGCAAACGATCCAATAAAGTAGTCATTGTGTGTGTTTTGAATTTTCTCAATGTTTCTCACGTACCTATTTAGGGTTAATTAACTGCAAAAGTATAGTTTTAATTGTTATTTATTACCAGTAAGATAGGTAACAGTAATCATACCACAGAATTAAATGTGTACAAATTAATGAATTACAATTAACAACTAAGTTGAAGATTAATACTTAGTTAGGTAACCAAAACGAAAACTAACTAGAGAAAACTTTTTCGGTACCGAATAGTGAATTATGAATATTAGTATTTACGGTTTAGGTATAGTTTACATGTTATCATGTTTGTCAAACCTTAAAGCGTGTATTTATCAATCATAAACTCCAGTACAATATTTAGCAATGATTTCTCGACCACGGGTTTTTTATCTTTATCCCTCCCCCACTCGTTTACGAGTGCTATGCATAGACATAATAATAATATTATTCTATTATGATTTATGACCATGGTGCTAACTGCAATGGCTAAAATTTTTGAATCAATTTGAAAACTTTAAATTCAGGGCTTGGAATGGATCAGAACACAGTTTCGGCGCAGAATTTATTCCGTGGTTTCGGCAAAATTTACAACTTTCCACTTTGCTAAAAAATGATTTATATTATGTATATGCAGTTACAGACTACAGTAGATATACACCTATATAGGTTCAAACATAATACATATTATGCATATTTTAATACTTAAAAAAAATTGAGCTTTTCGGCTCATACACAGTACGCGGGTACCTCCTATGCATACAAATTACAATAATACTATCACAAGTAGTAATTTTAGGTTAGTGGTTGCCATTTTGCCATCAGTATTAATTATGACTTAAAATAATAGTAATATTATAGTATGCTTATTTTTTTTTTTTTTTTTTGTAAGTTTTAATCAATTTACTTTAATTAATTCAATAAATTCAATTTAATTAATTTTAATCAATATAGGTAAGTATACATAAAATGATTCAAAATTATTTTACAGCCTTTTTTATGATAATTTTAGGTAGGTATTCGGCTCACACATTTATGACGTGTTCGGTGTTGTAGATTCTGAGCGTCGTGAGGAATGTAGTTTGTGTTTTTACAATGATGTATCCAACGACTCGGTAGTGCGCGCTCAGTATAAAAAAAGCCCCTTAAAATGAACGCATCGGCAATACAACGTGCAGCGACCGGCCGGTAATAATATTACATGAAGCATCATTCATTATAATACATGATAGAATACAGAATAGTATACAGAATATACAGAATAGTCTCTATATAGTAGAGTAATGTGGTTAAAGAATACAACAATCTTATTGGAAATACTTAGCTATAATATGATTTCACAACTTTAAGAGCTGTTTTTTTTTTATACTTAGCGTTTTTTGCTCGGAGTTTGGAGGAATGTTTTTTTTTTTTTTTCTGAAAACACTCCGGTAAACGGAGTGCTCCTAACTTTTTATGCAGTACCTCATATGATAGGTAGGTGGTAACCTTTATATGTTGTACCATGGTTGATGCTTTTTTTGAAATTTTGATTATTTTTGAGACCAGAAACGAAAAAGTTAAAATTTTTAAAATTGCTCAAAAAAAAATTCATTGATGAAATTTTCACACAACTTTGAGATAGACATTTTGTTTGTACAATCAGAATCAAATTTTAAAAAGATTTGATCAATTTACAGAGTTTTTAAACCTAACCTATACATTGCGTTTTATGAAACCTTAAATTTTCATTTCAGAGCCTTGAATCTTCAATACTATATGTAAACAACAATAATTATACATATTATTTGCCGTTGAAAAATTTCAAATATCGGTTTCTTTCGACTTTGTTTTACGCACGTTTTTATATAATATTGTTATTTTGTCGTTTTGATCAGTATCATTATTATTTATCAACTTTGTCTCCTCAAAAAATTGTTTAAATGTATTGAAATTTTAACACGATATCATACTGCAGCAGTGTCAAACAGAATCGATTATTATGCTGCAAATGAATGATTCATCAAAATGATGATGATCGGGACTTTTTTTTTTAAATTCATGTTCTAGTGACTAGTATAACAATTCATAATTATATAACTTACGTACAAATCAGTCATTGATATTTTTAACTATATATATATAACATAGGTTGCATAGAACAATAGTATACTGACATACCAGTAGGTACCATACTTTTTTAAACACAAATTCGCATTATTAATCGCTATATTAGTCTATATTATAACTATGGGACGTCGGACTAATTATTAGTCTTCAAACTTAAGATACCTATTAAGTACTAATTAGTATAGTTTATTATATTATGTAAAAAGTAGAATATAGATATAGAAGATATAGAGTTACTGAATTACATTTGTAAACAAGAATGTAATAACATAATACCAAATATATATATACATATCAATATTTACTAATAAGCATACCATCTTAGTAGGTGTATTTATTCTACATATATTATATAACTTACTCGTGGACATACAGTTACTTAATAGGTTTCGCTATTATAATATAATAATAATATTGGGGTGCGTGAAGGGAACGTTAAACCGATGTGCCCACTGCCCGTATACTATTACATATAGGTACAATTATTATAATACATGTATATATGATTTATACTTTTTGTTAGTGTTTTTACGTGTTAGTTTTAATTTGTTTGATTGTTTCAAGATGTCCAACAATTTTGTCAGTTTTAAACACTATTTGCATCCTTTTTAGGAATAGAAAAAAATCTACATGTTGTACACGATTCAATGACGGGACTTCCAGTTAATTTTTTGTATTTTCGCCGATTATGATCCAAAAAACACTCGCCGTTAAAAAGTTTATACACCTATATATATATTAAATACCGACGATGTGCATTACGTATGGACATTTTTTGTGTCAACGATTTCTCATAAACTGTTGACACGATTTGATTTCTGATTTCAGTAAAATAAAGTTACATAACAATTGAAGTTTTGCACCGTATAAATCTTATCAAAATCGGTCGAGTAGTTTTTAAGAAAATCAAGTTTGAAGTTATCACCCCTATTGGAATCGTGCGGTGGCGAATGTTATGCAATAGTTTTATAAATTCGACACAGAACAAAAAGGATTGAGCCGATTTGATTTCTGTTTTCTGGTTAGGTCAGGTTAGTTAAAAAATACAACAAGCTTATAGGAAATTTTCCGTAGGTGTGCATGCTAAACTTTTCAATTCGTCCAAGTTCAAAATTTTCAATTGTCCAAAGTGGGAACAACCCACAAAAAAACAAAACCGCTTAAGGGAGTGATACTCTAAAAAAGCGACGTATACGCCACAGCCACGTATACGACGTATACTAGGGTCAACGGGTGGGAACCCAGCGGCCAGCTCGTATTATTACCTACGGTACCATTGTACTTGTGTTAGTTAATTATTAGTAATTGAAAAGTCAGTCTTCAAAATTACGTGATCTATAGTGTAGCTATATAATAGTGCAAATTTTTCGGTGTAATTTTTTTTAACGTTATGTAAGAGTTAAACCTATGCATCCTTCGTCTTACCGTGGGTTCATACACTGTCGCTACATTACAATAATTATAAAAACAAAACACGATGTATCTTTTTTTCTAAAAGTAATTTTATACAATGGCTGTATTTTGAATTTCTAATAATCAACATAGGTGCATACTAAAAATGAGATTTTAAATTTAAGTTCGATCAAAAGAACACTGTGGAAGGCGTATATAGGCATTAAAGGTACAAACTCGCCACCGATTAGGTGTGTATATCATACAGAGCGATATTATACACCTTGATCGCCACCATCTGGTACAGACAATTATAGTATATGTATACTTTCTTATGAACAATAATAATACTGTTGCCGTTGTAGCGCCGCGCCATCGAGAAATCATCGCCACGCGAGGTTCCTGATTTCAGAGGTCTTCAACCTCCTTGCACGCAGTACACACACGCACGCAGTGGGCAGGTTGATGAACTAACATGACAAAAAAAAAAACATACACACACACAACAAGGATCAGCAGCTACCCACGAAAAAAATTAACACAACACAATAAAATAATAATTTAATTGTGCGAATACGTCGTGTTTTTTGGCGGTGGGGAGCTGATAGCGATTTTTGTTTTCGTTTCGTCGTCGGCTCCGGCGGTCCCCCTAGTCCCCAAGTCCAAGGCTCCAGACCGTGGTGCGAATCATAATATTACCTGTGTGCGGTAAATATTTCATCAACAAAAAAAATGACTATCCCGTGACGGGTAATTTTTTAGTTTTTGCCAACCGGTGTGTGTGTGTGCGCGCGTACGTTACTCGGTCCATACAGTGGCGGCCTGTGATACAATTATTCACATTTTACAAACAGTCGACGTGTAAGCATCGTTGCGGGCGGTACGCGCGATCGCCGGACTTTTGCGACGTCACTTTGCGTTACCGTATTTTTACACATTTGCCTGTTATAGGTGGTTCGATTAAAATTTCGTGCACTGTCCACCGAAGATACCTACGCGATCACCAGACAGTATTGTTTGTGACACGATTTCCGGCTGCAATGTCAATGGATCGGTTTTGAAGACGACTACTATAATAATAAGCAGTTGCGGTTTAAAGTGTAAAGTGAGTGTTTTTAAATTTTTTTATTATTATTCGTACCTATATTATGTATTGTTATGATCATCGTGGTAGGCAAACTGTTCTGTTTATCGTTTTCCGTTTGATCCGCAGGAGTGTAATAAAAATGTTCAAGTTCATTCGCGGCAAAGGCCAACAGACGTCGGCCGAGCGTCAGAAAATTCAGAAAGACTTGTTCGCATTCAGAAGGGTAATATTATTAAATATTACACTGAGATAATATAACAAATGTATTTTGACCCAGAGCCCCTATTTTAATGTAGTTAAAAGTTATTAATGTATAAATAAATTGTGTTTAATTTATTTTGTTTGCATTTGATTAACAGCTATATGTAGGCTTAGATAGTAAAAGCTATCTAACCCAACCTACTTGGACGTACTTTTTGTAAATTCTTGTTAATTAACTGGTTTTGTTAATTTTAAATGTTGATTTTCAATTGATAACTTTAATCAATATTTACATTATCTGTAAACATCACTTATCTTGAAATTTGTGATGAGTTGAAACTTGAATACATTACTTTACCTATTTGTTTAAAATAGATCAGATAATTAGGACCCGTGTTTTTGATGCAAATGTACGCTCTTTTAAAATTTAACAAAAATATTTTTGAAAAAAAAATGTCAACATTCTGTAATATTATGTAAATTGTATGACCGATTATTTTATTTTACTAAAAATGACATTGTCATTGCTTGCCTAATTCTTTATGATTGCATAAAAGTTGCATTTACATAAAAACTAATAAATAATTTTTTTTTAATTTACACTGATTTACAACTGTTTTTCCATTTGAAAAGACTATACAAAGCCTCTAATGGCCTAGTCCGTTACCACAATTAATTGATTGCCTTTTTTACTTAATACGTTTTAAAACTGTTTTCAAGATGTTTTGTTTTTGAAGTACTATAATAAAGAAATCTTTTTATATTTCTGAATTTCCGTGTGTACCTATATTTTATTATATTATTGAATTTTTGTATGAATATTTTTTATAACTTTGGATTTTTCTTCATATTTTTGAATGTGTATGCATAGTTTTTAAATATTTATGAATTTTTGCATGCATATATATGTGCATATTCATAGTACCCACCTACATCCAAAAAAATGTAACCTAAAATAATGTATGTATGTAATCTTCTTTGCATGTTTGTTCTTATCATAAATACTTAAACTCAGTGTGATACCAAAAATATGTCAATTGTGTTTTGAAATACAGTGTGTATTAAATTATATTACAATTGGTTACTTGTCAGTTTGTTTAAACCGGTAATATTTTTAGAAAAATTTTATTTGAGGGAATCACAGAAATAATTTTCAATCATATAAAATCACACACTCCCTTAAAGTATACTATAAATTTTAAATTATTATGTATTAGAACTTTTTTAAATTTTAGTGTTAAATATTTTTAAAATTAAAACAAAATTTAATTATTTTAGATATAAGCTCATTTGTAATTAAAATATCTCGGATTTTCAAAATTATAGCTTATGATTTCTGAAACAATTTTTTTTTATGCATAAATTTAATTAAATTTATGTTGATACACAAAGGTATTGAAAATTTTTCATTTCAATTCAAGAGATGTAGTTAACATGATTTGTATCCAAATTAATTTTATTATTGAAACCTTTTCCAAACAAAAAAAATATGATTTGTAATTTCTGATCAACATAATCGTCAAAAAACCATATTTTGAACAAATCTTTAGCGAGCGAATTGCATTTGTTGTTTTTTAAGTTTTTATAGTTCAAAAAGTGCTGTACGTCTTCAAAAATTAATACTTTATACTACTGGCCTATAAAGTAATAGATAAATAAAATAGAAATTGACAAATGAAGTAATATTTTTCAAGAAACTTAATAAAAGAAATTAATGGAAAATAATGTTATAAAAAAGCATTTATTGTTTGCATTATTGATCTTTACATTTCTCATTATCACATAGGTATTTTGTTTAGAATCATTGATATAAACATTTCACAAATTTAAGAGCTGTTTTTGAAACAAAATGTACAGATACATACATACACAATATCATGTGCTAATGCAGTGTTTTACAACATTTTTGTTTAATATTTCATATGATTCCCTTTGTGTCCTTACTTACTACTCTCTATCTCATTTGAAACAAAAAAAAAAACATTTGGAACAAAGTACAGAAGTATTGTTCAAAAACTAAACAACCTCCCCAGTAAATAATAAATGCCTTTAACAAGGAGTATCGGCCAGTATGAAAATTCATATACTAATGTAGGTATTGCAAAAAGTTCAAAATAATTGCGTTTTTGAAACTTAATTTTTTTAAATCACAATAATTGTCTTTTGGTAGTTATTTTAAATTGATAAGTTTTTTACTTGTTCAAATGTAAATTGCTACAATTACAAACATTTTAACAGTGAAAACCTCAATTCTAGAAAATAATTTAATTAGGTATTCTAAACTAGTTGATAAAAATGTCTTGACTTTTATTTCAGACTTTGCAGTATGGGTTTCCAAATAAACCTACAGCACTTGCATGGGACCCGTTATTACGTATTATGGCTATTGGAACTTCAACTGGATCAATTAAAGTGTATCCTTTTATACATAAATGTTTTAACTGACCCAAAGGTTTATTTGTTGGCCTTACCTTGGGAGTCAATAACCCAAATCATCTAACCTAACCTAATTTAACTTTACTTTTTGAATGTTTTTCTTATCAGGGTTCATTTATTGAATAAGTAAATGACTATTTAGTTTAAAACTACAAAGAAGGTGTTGTTGTAATGTAAAAATATTTTTCTTAATTTACTATGTAGATTGGGTAAAGCTGGTGTTGAATTTTATGGTCATTTACCATGTTCTGATCGTGCAATTACAAAGCTGATATTTGTACCAAATCAAGTAATCACGCTACAGATTAATAAAAAAATTATTATATTTAGCTTTTGTTATTAACTTTAAAATTTCATTTTTTCAGGGTCGGTTAGTTTCATTGTCTGATGATAATAGTCTTCATTACTGGGAAATAAATGACATGGCAATTGATGAAATCCATTCATGTCTTTTGGAGGGAAAGTTGGTGTTTTAGATTTCTTTTACATATAAATTTCTTATTTAACACTAATTAATTTTTAGACTTAAACAAATATCATCAATGTGTTTGGAATCCAGTTGTGAGAATTTGCTGCTTGGAACTGAAGGAGGAAATATATTTTTCATTAAACTATCGACGTTTGAATTGTCTAGTAACATTATATATCAAGATGTTGTTATGCAAAAGTAAACATTAATTTCTTATAATAATATTTAATTTTTATTAATTGTTTATTATAAAATAATTTGGAACAAATCTAATTTACACATTTTTAGATTTATGTCTTTTAGTATTCTGAAATGAATAGTACGATCAGAATTGCCTAGATTACTTGAAGTTATAAACCAAAAACTTCAAAATAATTTATTTTAAAATGTTATAGTTTTTTTTTTTTTTGTAATGTATTCAATAAAACAAATTTTGTATCCCAAAAATATATATATAGTGCAATCAGAATTGCCTAGGTTTATTAGAATATCCTAATATATAATATAACTTAACCTAACCAATGAACCGTTATATGTATTTACCAATATCCGGTAAAAACTGCAACATTTAAGGATCCAAAATCAATTGTTGGTTTCATTTGAAAATATGGAAACAGTTATCAGTAACCAATCAACAAAGGTTTTTAAAGTTGTATACCAAAAATGATAGTATTTTTTACGCTAATTACATATATGTAAAAAATTTGCCCCGCTCTCAATTAGTTAGGAAGTTTCCAAACAAAGTACGTATGGGGCAACATTTTTACATATTTGATATCAGCCTAAAAAGTACTATCAATTAAAAAAAAAAAATATGCCTGGTAAGTAGATTTGTTTCCCCAAGATCAATAAGCAACAATTCTGAAATATCGGTCACCAGTTCTCAAAAATTTTTCCAATATCCACATTTTACATAAACAGTTTTCAAGCTCTGCATGAAAATTAGATCGTTATAATATTATCCTAAAAATTAATATATTATTAAGAAAAATCACTTCACTAGTAGTGAAATTTAAACCATTAGTATTTACTATTTGTAACAGAACCATTACATTTATAACTTCAAACGGCCTATCCAAATAATTTTGGAACCAAGTACATTTGGACAATGTTTATCACATTACTATATTCAGCATACAAAAACAAACACATTAAAAAATCAGTATGTTTGAAATTTTTGGTTTATAACTTACAAAGTGTATTCAATGTTCAGTCAATTCTATTGCACCATTGTTTTCAGCATAGTTAACTTGCAAAATGTAAAATTTGTTATATTTATTATGCATATAATTTTTTAACATAACATTGTTTTGTTTATAATAGAGTCTCAGAAGAATATAAAAAAAATCCTGGTGCAGTTGAAGCAATTGCCGAACAACCTGGAAATGAAAATCGCATTTTGATAGCTTATAGCCGAGGGTTAATTGTTTTATGGGATCGATTAGATTCAACGGCCGTTAAAGTTAGTAAATATTTCTTAGTTTTTATAAAATACTCAAATATCAAAATGTTAATCAAGCCATAAATTAACAAAATAAATATAAAACATAAATTCTTGAACTTATAGTTTATAAAATTTCGATGAGATAGTTGATCAATGATCCTTACTGTTTGATTCATGTTTATTTGCTTGAAAGTTTATTCTTACTTTTTAGACTTTTGTAAGTAGTCAACAAGTTGAAAGCATCTGCTGGGAAGAAAGTGGAGAAAGTTTTTATTCTTCTCATAACGATGGCTCAGTAACTAATTGGAACATTAATGATACACCTGATGAAAATGAAAACACTAAAACAATTTATGGCCCATTTCCATGTAAACCAATTTCTAAAATAGTTTGCCAACAGTCTGCTCAAGATCTTAGGTACTTATTTATAATTTTACAATTTATATAGATTAATTATTTTGTAATTTTATTCTCGATAACAAAATTTTATACTTTTAATTTAGTGAAAAATTACTTATTTTTTCTGGTGGAATGCCACGTGCTTGCTATGGTGATCGCCATGCTGTTACTGTTCAGTTGGGAACTACTAAACATGTAGCTTTTGAACTTACTTCAAAAGTTATTGATTTTTTTACAACAACTGCTTCAGTTGATGAAAAAGGTATTTACTATTTAGGGTATCTGATATGTTTTGAAGTACTAAATATAGAATAATATTAACATAATAATTATGTTAATGTTCACTGGCAAAGTGGTGAGTGGTATCTAATTTATTTCTTTATAATTTTTGTGTAGTTGTTAAAAGTTTACTATGAATATATTGATGGCCTGGCCATGAGTGAGGTGGACCAGTTAGAAATATATTGAGAAATTCAGCTAAAATTTTGTCTTAGAGATTAGATTTAAACCTTTCATATTGGACTGATAGCTAAACTCTGATACTTTCTTATGTAGGTAGGTGACATATGTGCACCTGCACGGTTAAAGAGACAAGTGCGTAGCTGGGCCTGTGTAACTTGTGAGATACCATGGTGTATGTTATAGTTTAAGTAGGAAATAATTATGAAAAAGTTAAAAGTAGGTTGGATTACATCTTTAAATGTGTAAATCTGTAAATTTATAATTGGTTCAAGATTGAGTGCAAGTTTGAAAAAATAGAACAAGATGTTGATAGAAAAAAGAAAGTAATGGCAGTAAGTAGTGATGTGGTGGGAAGTAAAATTCTAAGTTTAAAGTATTTATAAGATTATTTTGTGTGAGGGTACTGAGACTTTAATGAGAGTTATAAGACTAGTGCGGTCAGATTTGGTAGAGAGAAGTGGTCAGATATCTTATGTAGTAAGATAATTAAGTGAAGCACAAAATATAAGATTTACAAAATTGTTGTAGTAAATCTAACGGCTTAGAATGTTAGGTGGGTGTTACGGAAACAGAATAGAGAGTGAGTATTGTAAAAATGATAATGTTTCAATGGGTAAGTTGAATGACAAGATGAGATAGAATAAGAAACTAATATCAAAGAAGTAGTTGCGTGAAAGTAAAGTTGAGAAATAAAAAGACAAAAATGAAGTAGTTGGATACAGTTGAGGATAATATGAGAATTGCTGGTAGGTGTGTGTATGGATGTTGGAGGTCATACTAAATAGAGGTTTTAAAATAAAGGTGGCTCAGAATATTTGGGAATAAGGCAAGTGAGAAGAAGATATTTTTGTAGTATGAAGTTTTGTAATAAACATAACGGTTTCCTTTTGAATCATTGGCTTATGTTTTTTCATTTTTTTTTTTTTTTTTTTTTTTTTATACCAATATACTATGATAAATTGTATAATGATGTTATTAGTTAATATTAATATAAAAACAAAACTATTATATCAGTTATTAAACAATTCTAGGTTGTAGTTTTTTGATAATTCTTGCTGAAGAAGAAATTGTTGGTATTGATTTATCTTCTGAAGATTGGCCATTGGTTCAGTTACCTTATCTTGTTTCTATCCATGCAAGTGCAATAACATTTACTACTTTTGTGTCTGATTTAAATGAAGATCTTTGGAACAATATAATTACTGTTGGAAACCTTCAAAGTGAAAACACTTATTCTTCAAACGTAAGTTTATACTTTATTTATCATTTCCATATCATATTACCAGAAATCTCATTGTCATATTTTTAAAGTTATTTATTAATTAACTGGTTTAGAAGTTGTGTTTCAACGTAGTATTTAATATCTGAAAATATTGAAAAATCATTGCCTTAAAAAATAACAATTCTGAGCAAGCTCAGTTGTCTAATAAACAAACTAGTAAATTTTTCAAGAATTTCAAAATTCTATTCTTAGCTCAAACATTTTCAAAATCACTTGAAACTTTCAGCAACCCTGTATCTTATCTATATTAATATTATGTAAAAGTTTCAGCTTGTTCTAATTATTATCTTAGATGTTATAGCCAAAATATTAAATCAATATGTTAAAAACACGTTTGCCGTTATGAATGTTTCTGCTAAGTTTCATAACCTTAGCTTTTCCAATTTTAAGGTTTTAAATTTGAGAACTTTCAAAGTACCATAAGAGTTCTTAGACCTTTCATTAGAGGTACTAACTTTTACATCCAGAGCATTTTTTATACACTTTATAAGTTGTTCACAGAAAAAAAAATATTGTAAAAACAATATGTTCTTTTTGATGCGGTCAGAATCTAAAAATATTATAATTTGCACATAAACTGAAATAAACTTTGCTGCAATAGACCTTTATTTCTTAATTTTTTTTTAGTACACGCTTAGATATTTAGTTGTAATATATTGTTTAAGTATTGTTTTAAGAAAAAACTTTTTTAAATTAATTATTGTCGATGTTAAACGTAATTTATTTGATGGTATAATCTTAAGCATACTGGATTATTTTTTATAGGAATGGCCAGTTGATGGTGGGGAGTCAAATTTTGAAGAAGAACTGAGTAGAGATCTCTTAATAACTGGTCATGAAGATGGTTCTGTCAAGTTATGGGTTGCAAATGCAACTCCATTACTTCCTATTTATGTATTTAAATCGTCGTGGATATTAGTTGGTGATGATGCTGATAATCATTCTAGTAACAGTGTAGCTCCAGAAGAAGATGAAGAAGAGTGGCCTCCATTTAGAAAAGTTGGAAATTTTGATCCTTATTCTGATGATCCTCGGTTAGCAATTAAAAAAGTTGTCCTTTGTCCGCGCACTGGTATTATGATTGTTGCTGGTACAGCTGGCCATGTTATAGTTACTAAATTCAATGATCAACCATCTTGTAATGAAATAAAAGTATACACTTTGAAACATATTCTTACTTCTTAATATGTATTATTTTGTTTATTTCATTCAATTACTTGTTTTATGATTAATTTTTAGGCTATTCAAATGAATGTTGTTGGAGAAAGCTTTGTTTGGAAAGGTCATGAACGTTTGAACTTAAAACAAACTGGAGATGAATCCAATAATAACCTTGGGAAAAATTCAACTTGCCTTACATTTAAAGCTGGATTTCAGCCTTCCTCTGTATTACAAGTTCATCCTCCAGCATCAATTACAGCTGTAGCTTTACATTCTAATTGGTCTTTGGTGGCTGCTGGAACAGCTCATGGTTTAGTGCTGTATGATTATTACAGGCAAGCTCCTGTTCTGACAAAATGCACTTTAAACTCTAATGGTAATAGTAGTAGTTAGTAACTATTTAAGTATTTGTTTCAAGCGATTTTTAACATTTTGAAAATGATTTATACGTATAGATTTGTCTACTGCTGGAGATACTCCTATATCTAGAAGAAAATCATTTAAGAAATCTTTAAGAGAATCATTTCGAAGACTTCGAAAAGGTAGAAATTCAACAAGAATAATGAATGATAAAAAAGGAGCAAGTATAACTCCTGATAAAAAACGAGAAAAGTTAGTTCATTATTTTCATTCATACTTTCTATTTACAACTTAAAAATATATTATTACTCTAGTATGGGACCAATATCTCCTATGGAAGCGCGACCTGTAGAACGAGCAATTGAAGCTAGACCAGTTGATGATGCTTTGGGAAGCATGGTTCGCTGTTTAAGTTTTACTAAAACATTCATTGTTACAGGTAATTTTAATATAATATAAATTGTACTTAATTTACCTTAAGTATTATTAATTATACTGTTAATTGTAATTGTCAGCTTCCCATATTACTCCTACAATGTGGGCTGGTACCAACAATGGTTCTGTGTATATTTTTACTATAAATATACCACCAACTGATAAAAGAAAAGAAAGAAGAGTTATTGCACAACTAGGAAAGGAAATTCAATTAAAACACCGTGCCCCAGTTATAGGTATTACTGTCATAGATGCAGAAAATCGATCAGCTACCGAAGTTCAAGAATATAGTACCCCGGGTAAACCATTAGATATATGTGGTCCTCACAAGGTTATTATTGCTTCTGAAGAACAGTTCAAGGTATTTTTTATTCTCTAGATTTTGTGTTATTTATAGCATTTAATATATTTATATTAATTTTTGACCCTACTGTTCTAGATATTTTCTTTACCTAATTTAAAACCTGTATGCAAACTTAAATTAACTGCAGCTGAAGGTGCTCGTGTTCGTCGGATGTCTATGGCATTTTTTAAAAGTTATGATTATGCAGAAAACTGTGTTCTCTGTTTAACCAATTTAGGGGAAGTAATTGTACTAAGTGTACCTGACCTTAGAAAACAAATACATGCTGCTGTTATTCGCCGTGAAGATATCAAGTAAATTAATATAATTATAAAATGTTATACTCGATGTTATATCAATAGCTTGCTTAATTTTCTAGTGGTATTTCAAGTTTAGCATTCACATGCTATGGTGAAGCTTTGTATTTACATTCAAGTAGTGAACTTCAAAGAATATCTGTGTCTGCGTCTACTGTAACACAAGTTGATTGTTTTCTAAATTTACCTACTAGGGACCAAACTACTAAAAGTGTATCAGTGACACCTGTTAATGGTTATTCTGACAATGAACAAGATGATCACCCAAAAGAAAATGGTACACTTAAAAAAGTCTATATTATTTAAACATTATATTTGTAAAATTAATTTGTATATTATTGTATGTTCTAGGGTTAACAAATGGTTCTCAAGAAAATGGAGATACTACTTCACAATTAAATAATAGCAATGATCTCTCAGTTGGTGATATTACAATTGACTCTATAAAAGACCATTTGGGAAAGTAAGAATAATATACACATAAGTAGTAAATAATAAATGTATTAATTTATTGTTTATCATCTGGTTTTTAGTTCAAATTCAAGTTTAAATGTAACATCAACATTGAATAACGAAGTTAATCATCAAAAAACTGTTACTAAACATGAACTATCTTCTACTACTACGACTACTGTGAAAACATCAAATTCTACTACTGTGATAACTAATGAAACAATTACTGTTGACAGTAAGTATATTCTAATTTATTCTTGTAATAAATTGTGAATTAATTCTTAAGAAGCGTTTGCATTATGATGAATAGTAAATATTCCTATTTTATCACTCTTACTTAATCTTAAAATTATGTATTTTTGTAATTATTATTATGTAGCTTAGTATTTGCACCTAAATAGTTTTTTTTCATTTATCAGATATATCTACAAGTGTAGTAGTAGAAGATGATCCATCAACGCAAGCCAAATTTGAGGTTAGCCAATTTTAAAAGAAATATGGCAACTGTTTTTATACTTATACATTTACTTTTGAATTTGTTAAACAGACTAAGTGAACTAATTCTTAATTTGTCTGTGCAATTTATGCGCATGTCCAATTCGCTCTTGATCAATTTTATTCTGCTACAAGCTACAAGCTTACAAGTAGTTTTCAAAAAACTATTCTAACTCTAATCAAAATATACAAAGGTAGATAGTTGGTGTGGTTTATAAATTATTATAATAATAATTATTTATCAATTTTAGCTAAAGAACATAGATTAAAACTGTACAAATTTATATTATTAAGAATTTTGTTAACTTATAATTGGTACAAGGATTAGTTTGAAAGTATAACCAATTAAAAATATTTAGTTAAAAAATAAAATAATTAATACATTTAAGTACTTAAATTGGTTGTATTATTTTATGTATATAAGTATATTGTAATAAATACAATTTACTTTTTTAATGTACAAACTATACATTTGCATTCGTGCTTAAGCACGTTCTAGTATTTTCAATGCATGCTATCTATGATTGGCAGATAACCGTCAACTGTAATTATGTGAATGCATCAAAACATGCTCAAATGCGGACACACTTTAAGTAGTATATTTTGTAAAAATAGTAGTTGCCATACTTTTTTTAACTATGCAAAAGTATAACATTTTAAGCCAATTTAATTGCATCTACTCTCAAAACAAGCTATTAAACAGCTATTTGGGTTTTTGGAAGAAAGATCAAGAAGTTGAAACTTACAAAATTGAGTACTCTAACAACGACTAATGTTAAAAATCGTTTTTGAATCATTTATCGTGTGGGTAGCAAGAACCATGATGAGAAACTAGGTTTGGTTGGCGGTGGTATTTTCAAGGTCCTTATCAACATTGAGAGAACAATAAACCTTTGTTTTTATTAATGTATTTTGTTAAAGAGGACGGTTTTGTTTTCAATAAGACAAAGAGTTGAAAGATTATATTTATTTTTCATAAACTGCACATCTGGAAATGTTTTATTTACAGACTAATTAACGCATTATATTATTTATTTATAATTTTGATATAGATTGAATTTTCCTAATTTATTTTATTATAAAACATTGAATATTAAAATCATTTACTTTGGGTACTAATAAAGGTGAGGTGCCCTAGTTCATTTGTTTGAGTACTATTTTTGGATTAAAAATAATGACTAAAAAACTCAAGATTTTATACAAAATTTAAAATAAGGTTTTAGTTGATAATTTGATTTCTTTAACTATAGGAAGTAGAAATTTCAAATTATATCAAAATTCTTAATTCTTTATTTTATAAATAGGTAAAACAATATGTTAAATATTACAATCTCAAAAAACAATTAGTAAGCTTTATTACCAAAAATAAATTTAAAACTGGGTACATTTTCATAAAACCTAACATAATATGTCCTGTTAATTATGCTGAGCAATTATAGTGATAAATAATAAATATTTTTATTTTTATGATTCTATCTATGTGATGGTTTTTTCTTGTATTTATGTATAACATAATACTAACATTTTTTAATTGTTTAACCATTATTATTTATTTTTTTTTTTAGGTACATAGAGCGCCTTTAGCTCTCATGGAAGACCTTGAAGTGGAGACAGCCGCTTAATGTGATAACTATCAGATGATGCATATGCAACTAAAACTGTCAACGTAGACTTATTGTTTTTGCAATTTGCGCCATATAATTCAATGAGTCTTGTGTTGAATTTTCAATATTTATTATTAAGTTATTAACTATTAACAAAGAGAAAATCAGTAAATATGACTCAAAATAATTCGTAATACCTGTTACTCAGGTAACATATTTTAAAACTTATTTATCACTCATTTTTTATATTTTAACAACACTCATTATTTTGTGTTATGAAAGTGGCACAGTATTTTACTATTCCTAACATATGCCTACATTTAGTATTAAAAGAAAAATACTTTTAACTAACACTATTTTGATACAAATTTATTTACTTTCTTTTAATAGATCCTCACTTTTTATGTTTAAATTGTGCAAGTATTTTTATTTGTTTTTGAACTTTATAATATGTATGTACTTTATGGTAAGTACTCTATTTTAATTGAAGGATGTTACAATGATAACTACTTGTATTAATTTAGTATAGTTTTTTTATAAATTTCAAAATAGAAAGGTAATTTTATACTTTGTGGTATATTCCATTCATACCAGAAATAAATATTTTTAAATAATTGTGCTTTTATATGTAACGTTAAAATTATTACTTAAAAAATATTTAATCATCATAATAATAACAAAAACGAAAAAACTAATTAATTTAACATCTCACATTGTTGTCTATTCATAGTGTCATGTGAATTTTAAAAGATTTATTTAAAAAACATTCCAAATTTTTTTTTTTTTTTTGAAGCTTGAGTTATTATTTTGATTTTTGTGTCAATCATTTTACTATTAAAGCTCACATTGGATTCAACTAAAAAAGAAAAGAAATGAATCAAGATCTCTTGCAACCATAGAAAATTTTCCATTATTTTTAAAAATTCAGAAATTTTGTTTGTGTATATTTTAGTCAATTATTTACTATAATTTTTATATCTGCTTAGCCAAAAAAAAATTACAATTTATATCACAAAACAAGTATGTACTTGTTGTAGTTCATAACCTGTTGTTATTTTTTTATATATGTTCATTAAGCCATTTTTGGCCAATATACCATTTCTAATTAATATTTTATATTTACTTTTATACTATATAAATTATTATACATTATATATATTTTTGTACTTGATTTTATTATATAAACAACTTGTTTTCCTTGTTAATTTTACTATTATGACAGTGAAATTGATTCTTCTGTAAGTTAAAGGTGTATTCTTTGATTAATTGGCTTCAGTCCTTAAACTAAGATTAAACATATACTGTATCAAACTCATTTATAATTTATTTATTATGATAAAAAGAAATAATAAATCATTCATTAAAAATGTTTAAGGTGATGGTATGTACTGTAGATTTAATATTTATAGTTTTTTTAAAACATTTGCTATGTTTTAGAAAGTCAATTGTATGTAATCCATTATTTGTTAACACCAATTTGATTGTAATATAATTTGTAATAAAAAGAGAACAAACATGACACTGTTTTTTTTGTTGCTGTATTGCTCACCCTGTTGTTTCCATAGCAACCCTTTGGCGCCCTGGGTTGTGGGTCAATACTTACTACACCACAACTGACAAATGACGTACAAAAACATATGATTCGGGAAATTACTGAACAATAACTAGTTTTTACATAATATTATAAACATTAATTGTATAGTAAACTATAGTAGTTAAAAATGTTTACTTAAATAAATATAATATACATATTACGTAGGAAAATCATGGCTGTTGTTAATAACCATTGGGTTTTACTCTTTTCTCAATTATTTGTATTATTTGCTAGTATTATTCTATTTATGATACCAATTTATCTTCTCTGGAGTTACATAATTTTTGAACAAAATAGTTTATTAAATTATAAGTAAGTACACAATAACTGTAAATTGTATATTTTTCAATCTCTAATAAAATGTAAAATATAATACGTATGAGGCATACATAAATAAATTTCTGAATACTCGTGTTGTAGGCCTCATGTTGTTGCGTTAATATTAGCCCGAGGTGGTAGTAAAGGAATACCAAGAAAAAATTTAGCTGAAATCCAAAATTCTACACTTCTTCAAAGATCATTAGACACCATCAATGATTTTGGATGTATGAAAACTGCAAATACTATCGTTACCAGTTGTAATTAGGAGTAATCTAGATTTTTTTTTTTATCATAGTGTTTAATGACATTTGGGTATCAACGGATGACAAAGAAATAGCCGTTGCTGCTGAATCAGCTGGTGTAAAAATTTTTCATCGCAGTGCAGAAACAGCATCGGATGAAGCAACGTCACTTAGTGCTGTTAAAGAATTTAGCATGTACCATCCAAAAGTGGATATTTTTGCCATCATACAGTGTACCTCTCCATTTTTGACAGCTGAATATCTTGCACGTGCTTACAGAATGGCGGTTCATCAGAAATTTGAATCTGTGTTCTCAGTTACAAGAAGCCATAAATTACGCTGGAAACTTGATTCGAGTATAATTTTATACATTAATATTTGTATTATTCAAGAAGTCACTATGTATTATATGTATTATATATGTCACTTTTTTTTAGATGGTCATTTGCTACCATCAAATTTTGATGTCAGTAAAAGACCGAGAAGACAAGACTGGGATGGTGAATACATAGAAAATGGCATGTTTTATTTTGCACATAAAAAACTTATTGTGAATAATAAACTTCAAGGGGGAAAGTAAGTATTTTTCACTCATATATGTACAATGTAGGTATTTATAGACTATATAGTTATGTATATAGTTATGTATTATATTTCTACAATTTCATTTTCAGATTGGGCGTAGTAGTGATACCATTAAATAGAAGTCTGGAAATAGATACGCAATTTGATTTGCAGGTTGCTCGTCTATTAGCTCCATTACTGGATACACATAAACATTTTACCAAGAACAATAATAAAATCTCATGATTCTGTTCTAGGCAACAAGTTTAATAACAGACTCCAAAGTTTATGTGTAATAGGTTAATCATATTTTAAAATGTAAATGTTGGTTATTATGTAATTATTATTATTTTAAAAAATGTACCTATTGAATTTGTGTAAGATATTACAAAATATTAATATTATCTTAAACATTTGTTGAGGTAGAAGAATACCAAAGAAGAGATGGATGTAAACAATTAAAAAATATATGAGAGTTGTTAATGTGTGTGTAGGGGATGTGAATGATCGTCATAAGGGGAAGGATAGGACAAGGGTGGCCAACCCCAAATAGTTGGGAGAAAGGGAGAAAAAAAAGATTTGTTCATTTACATTAAATAAATTGTGTTAGAAAAATGTATACTTACCATTATAACTATTATTGTTTGTATGTGATAGGTGTTATATAGGGTTTTTCTTGATATAGTTATTATTGATTTGTATTCAATAAATTAATGTTGATCATACTGTTATACTGACATTTTTAGATCAAAAGGTTTTTAATTATTTTACCTACTACAAAGTTTAGCAGATACCCCCTCCCATTAATTATAGATTCTTAATTTTACCCAAACAAAGTATAGTATAAATATAAACTCAAAAACATTAAAATTCCATTTTTTAACAACAGTAACAAACTGCAAACGTCATTCCTTTTTTTTATTTCATAGTCCTTTAATGAAAATTATTCATTTAAGCACAACTGAGAATGAAAGAATGAAGATGGGTCAACATAATTGTTGTTGAGTTTATCAAGTTTCAATTAAATTTTTTAACTGAAAACCAGCACTTAATTAACTGGTTACTAACTAATTCTAACTGTAGTATATTCATTTTCTTTGCCACCTCCATTGTTCTAGCCACATACTCCTCTTGTCACAACTATTCACATCCTCTAAACACACGCTTACAGCCATCATTGCATTTTCCTCTCCTTCGGAGCAATTCCTTTCACGTCCGCACAGGTCAATTGCCACTCGTGTGTTTGTGGTCCATCGTAATTATAGTTTTCACTAGGTTTTTGCATAGATAATAATATAAGCTATACCGCAGGTCAGTTCTTTACTGCCAACCGTATTACATATAATAATATTTACAATTATTTTCACAATAATATTAGGCACACCAAAAGCTAGTCGCTTTCTCGTGCATTAATAGTGTATTATTATAAGTATGTTAGGTCTGTGTATTGCGTATATATCCAATACGTGTAATGTATAATTTACAAAAAAACAATATAAACTATCCGTTGTGCAAGATTAATAATGTAGTTCAGTATACTTATTGTGTGCCAATTCGTGACGCATGTTACACCTCACTCCCAAAGAAAAAATTTTGGGGTGAAACAACGAAATTTTTCAAAATAATCTTAACATTAATACTACATACAAATTCAGCATTCACAGTGTTTTACAAAATTTGTTAGTGTTTACAACTTTTGGTTATGAAACCATATGATTAATTATATAAAATAAAATATTTGTTAGTAATATGTAAGTATAATTTTTTTATATAAACAAAACAAAATTATTGAGATTATTGGTTAAATATTTTAGCAACTCCTGCAACATAAAACTATTCGTTAAAATTTTTTTTTTTTAAATGATTTCAAACAATATTTAGTTAATTTTAATGGTTTTATTTTTTTTTATTAAATAATTAAAAATACATTTTGTATAGATGACATCTGTTACTGGGTCGTGACAAAATGTGACATCGTTATGAATAAAAATCATGGATATAGAGGAAGAGAAAAGAAGAGTAATATTTTGTATCATTGCACAAAATTTGCATAAGATCTATAGTCTCTTCATGTATCCTGGCTTCAAAGAGCAAATTGAACGAATAATTTTAACTGTAAAAATGTTAAAAAAGTGCTAAAAAAGTCAAATTGATATATGAATATGTGATAGCAATATCACTTTACCTGTATTCTATGACCACGGTTTAAGATAAAGGCTTAAGTTTATCTTAAACCGTGTCTGTGACTAATAAAAAAAATTGATAAAAGGCGCTATCTAATTTTTACTTGATGCCGTATCTTATATAGTTATAGTGACTCGTGTGCAGCAAGCAGCTGTTCGACCTGATTTTATAGTATGCTTGTCTATGTGTTCCACATAAGCCGTATCCTAATTTAATCTCTTTTCTATGGCTGTATCCCAAGGTGGATTTATCCGTAAGCACGGTTTAAGATCTTAAACCGTGTTCATAAGTTTAATTAAAAAAAAAAAAATGTGATAAACACTTACACAGCTGGTTATTGGAGAACAGCCGTGGCACTGTAGCAGACAGCAATAATAATAAAACACTAACTGGCCGACTGACTTCGGAGTTTAGCAAGTTACCTTGGCCCTTGATCTTGCCGCATGTCGGTGAGAGTAGTGGGTACTTATTAAACTATTGTTTAGAAATTTACTATTTAGTATTTACATAGTGTGGCCTTGTGAATCTGTGTTCAGTGTCCACGAGTCGTATCAGTCAGCCGCCATCGTGTTGATTAAAATTCGTACAAAAAAATAATTATTGTTACAACTCGCTAATTTCGCTTATTATTTTATTGTAATCGTCTTTTACTGATTACTTTTTTACTGATTTTTTGTTGTTTTTAACATTCGAACGCTTCTCGTCACTATAGCAACAGGCTCTTGTCGGTGAGTGCCTACTGAGTCATGACCACGTATTAATCTTTAATTTAAGATCTTAATTTGTGGTCAGGACCTAGCCTCTTAATTATGTGCTTTGCGCTACACAAGTAGATTTTAGATTGGATATATTACGTACGTTAAATTGAATTTATTAATTATTAATATATCATATAGGTATTTAATCAATTCATGTAAATTGCTTGTATTTTTGAGTAATTGATTCCGTGAGGTGAAATTTTAAACTACCTACATATACGTTAGAATTATTTATTGTTAGTATAGGTTAGAACTGGTTTTTATTATCGTTTGTTGATAGATGCAACTTTAAATTAAATGAATTTCTTATAATTATTCATGACAAAATTTTTTGTTCAGATTATCTATTTATTATTTATTAGCTTGTATGATAATTAATAGTTAACTGTAAACTTAAGCTCAATTTGCATTAATTTTGTTTTTTAAAGTAATAATACTTAGTTTTTAAATTGTTATACAAATTTAGTGTTGAAATGTCTTAAAATTCTTTTACAGAAACAAATAAACCCATCATGAACAACTTACGCTTTGACGGGCGTGTAGTAATTGTAACCGGAGCTGGTGCAGGTTTGTTAATAACCAAAATTACCATGTTATAATCATTAAGTCATATTTTAATGTTTGGACAATATTTGTTGTTTTACACTTTTATGTATTATAGATTTTTCTTTTTTTTCTTGTTATTATTTGATTACATTATTTTGCTCAATCCACACGTACAAAGTTATTAAATGTACCCACATTAAAATTAAATTTAAAATTTAATGTTTTATGGTACAATGTTAGGTAATCTTTAATTGTAATTATGTTACTTTAATTACAGGATTAGGCAAAGCTTATGCTTTATTATTTGCGGAACGTGGAGCTTCTGTTGTTGTTAATGATCTTGGAGGTAGTCGATCTGGAGATGGTAGTAGCAACAAAGCTGCAGACGCTGTTGTGTCAGAAATTCGTTCCAAAGGTACATTTCTTTCTATATTAGACATTGTTAACATTAATATAAATTATTTTTAACTAAATGTTAGGTGGAAAAGCTGCGCCTAATTATGACTCTGTTGTGGACGGTGATAAACTAGTGCAAACTGCTCTTGATAATTTTGGACGTATTGATGTTGTAGTAAATAATGCTGGTATATTAAGAGATAAATCTTTTGCTCGTATTAGTGAATCTGATTGGGGTTAGTAAATTTTATAATATTGATTTTTATAGTAATGTTACTAAAATGTGTTTTTATTTTTATAGATTTAGTTCACAATGTTCATTTGAAAGGTGCTTTTAAAGTTACACAAGCTGCATGGCCTCATTTTCGTAAACAAAATTATGGTCGAGTAATTGTTACTAGTTCTAATTCTGGTTTATATGGAAACTTTGGACAAGCAAATTATTCGTAATAATTTAATATAAATATTAGTTATATTTTTTATCTAATTAGAATCATTATTGTCTTTTAAGGGCTGCCAAACTTGGTCTAGTGGGTCTTTGTAACACTATGTCTATTGAGGGCAGAAAAAATAATATTAACTGCAATGTTATTGTACCAACTGCAGCATCCCGACTTACTGAAGATATTCTTCCTCCAGGTATGGTATTAATAATTTATTAGTTATTTCATATTTGCTTGCAAATTATAGTTATTCATAACTAATTTGTATTATGTTTGTAGATTTCTTTGCTGAATTAAAACCTGAACTAATTGCACCAGTAGTAGTATGGCTTTGCCACGAAAGTTGTGAAGAAAATGGTTCTATAATTGAATCGGCTGCTGGATGGGCTTCAAAATGTAAGTCTTCAAAAGAAATATGGTTGATTATACTAAAGCATGGATAAGTATTTTCACATTATTCAAAACTTTTTGTAGGAAGTAAGTCACTGTTTAGTATGATGTAGCTTAACGCTTTATATTACATTTTAAAGAACCGATTAAATGATGCTCTTACAAATAATGATTTTGGGAGAACTCAATAAGTCAATGCTTAAAAAGTTAATGCTTTATGTTTTGTTCAAAAATTATAAAATTTGTTTGAAATTTAAATTAGATGTGCATTTTACTTTCTCTAGTTAAGTATAACAATATTGAGTTATTGGAAGCATTTTAAGATAAGTTGTTTTTTTGGTTTTGGGTTTGAAAATAAGCAAAAAAATGTTTCAATTTAAATACTACCTTATTCCAATTACCTTTTTTTGAAGGAACTATATATGTAAAAATATCCACACTTAAGTATATTCTGGTGCACAATACACTGCTATTTACCGGCAACGGATAGTGTGTGCTGTGCATTGAAATTGTGCAAATACGTTAGAATATGCTCAAGCATGGACTCAGTTTAAATGTTGGAGCAACTCTACTAGTTAAAAAAAAAGGTTTTCTTAAAAACAAACAGGAAAAATCGCGATGCCAAAATAAAATATCCTTTGTTACATTCAGAATCAAAAATTTGTTTGCAGGCCACTTAGTCAGAGGGAAAGGTGCTATACTTAGGCATAAGATTACAGACACTGTATCACCAGAAAACGTCCGTGATGTTTGGAATCAATTGACTGATATGTCACAAGCAACTAGACTAAATTCAATTGAAGTAATGACTTAATATTTTTGTTTTTTATTTATTAGATTAACAATTACAGTTCATTTTCCTAGGAAGCGTCTTCTACATTACTAGGTGTTTTAGATGAAATTAAGTCAGGTCCACAAAACGCTGGAGTTGAAGCTAGTGTTTTTAGTTATAATTTTCAAGATTCAATCCTTTATGCTATTGGGGGTAAAATTTGAATAATTTATATTTATATTTATTATAATTATGCTTAATTGTATCAACATTATAAATAAATTCTTTTTATAGTTGGAGCTAGTGTAAAAGAAGAGAGTGATTTAAAATACTTATATGAATCGCATGAAAATTTTTCAACATTGCCCTCGTATGCTATTTTACCAAGTCTAATGGCCACTATGAGCAGTAGTTTAATAACAGAATCAATTCCTGGAAAAGAATTTGATTTATCACAGGTATTTTATATAAATTTATGAGTTATAATTAAAAAACAAATTGTATTGATTATTCTGTCTTATAATTCTATTTTAATTCTAATCTACTTTCCAGTAAGCTCAATAATGCAATCATTTTAAGGTAGCAATTTTATATCCAAATAATTTTAAAAAAGTACCTATGTTGTGTTTTTTAGGTTTTGCATGGTGAACAATATTTAGAATTACATAAGCCATTACCAACTGAAGCTAGGCTTACTACAAAAATTTGTGTGTCTGATGTCTTGGATAAAGGCAAAAATGCTGTTATTGTTGTTGATGGTAAGTTGCGTAGCTGCCAAGTGCTTATGTGTTGTTTGGTTGTCGTATTTTATTAACTGTGTATCTACAAGTTATTTGTACATAAAATGTGTATTCAATAAATTTAGTTATATTTTTATTTTTATTTAAATGGTACTAATTAATGATTTATAACTTTTTAATTTACTCATTTTATCTATGTTTGTTTTATTAACAAACAAACTATATCCACATTTTTTGTGTTTTTGTCAAATATTTAATACTTTTTTCTTAAATATTTGAATTAAAATAGTTAATCTGCCTAGGCAAAACATATGATGAATCTGGTGATTTGATTGCATCATCACAAATATGTACTTTTGTGGTGTCTGCTGGAGGATTTGGAGGAAAACGAGTTTCAAATGCAATAATTCCAATACAAGATGAACCTAAGCGATCTCCAGATTCTGTTGTTGAGGAAAAAACTTCTGTGAATCAAGTAATATACTTTTGTGTATAATTTTTCAATTCTCCATCTCTCAAAATATTATTTTAAATTTAAATTTATTTTCAAATGTTTAGGCAGCTGTGTATAGATTATCTGGTGACCTAAATCCTTTACATATCGATCCATCATTTGCACTGGCTGCTGGTTATCAAGTTCCAATACTTCATGGTTTAGCTACATTGGGCATGTCAGTACGACATATACTCAAACAATATGCTGGCGACAATACAGCATTATTCAAATCATTGAAGGTATGCATAATGTTAATATTATTTTTTGTTATTTGAGTCTTGACTATATTTTTATAAATTTAAATATATTTACATAAACTATAAATGCGTGTGATTAGATCCTCTTAAATCTACTTCAAAATATTTCTGTTTTTACCTAATTACAGTTATGGAATTTAACTGTCAATAATCATTTTTTTTATTCAACAACATTGTAGTTTAAGTTGTTTTAACTGATTACAAGCTTTTAAAAAATTTTAATAGAAACAATTTGTCAAAAATTTTCAAGCATTATAAGTGGAATCAAATGAAGATTAGCCCTTTCCTTTTCCATTTTTAATCAATTCAAATATTCTCCCGACTTAGAGTAAATCAAAATTTGAATAACACTAATGATAAAAAGTTACTAGCTTTAAAAATGTACAGTACATAAGTTTAAAAGTTACCAACTAGTGACTATCGAAAAAAACTGAATCAATTAAAAATATTTAGAAAGTGGTATATACTGCATATATTCTCTCTAAGCAATTTTTAGCTTTGAAAACTTGTAACTTTTTAAAAATCGTTTCAGTTATTACATTTTGATATATTTGTTATCAGGGAAAAAAACTAAATTGGTTAAAAAAAAATTAATTTGTGAAAGAACCGGTAAAGTGTATTTTAATAAAAAAAAAACTAAAAAGAATTTAAAATGTATTATTGCCTAACCATAATATGAAGATCTATTCTGAGCATATAAAGTGGCATACAAAACACATCAAATGTAATATTATTAGTTATCACTATGAACTTATTATTGAACAAACTGCTTTGACCTTCAGGTGAGATTCAGTAAACCAGTTGTGCCTGGTGAAACTCTATGCACATCAATGTGGAGAGAAGGGAACCGCATTCATTTCAAAACCACTGTACTAGAAACCAACAATATAGTATTATCAGGTGATTATTTTCATGTTTTGTATCAAAAGTTGTTTATATTTTATTTAGTTTTTATAAAGTACATAATCATTACTAGGTTTTGCCTAGGTACTTAAAATTAAGATTGTATTTATTCAAAGTAAGTATGTTCTTAATGTTTTCCAATACAGAGCTATTTAGTATTCTAACATAGCAGCATGTCATCAATAATTAATATGTTATTAACCTATTGATCTTTTTAAAATTACATTTGCATACAATAAAAACTATTAGTAGGTAACTACAGTGATATGAGTGTGTTGAAAATTATCATTCAACTAGTATTGTTTAAAAAAAACACTAATATGTGGCAACAAGCTTATCTTCTATTTTCTATTATATTACTTTCATTTTCTTTCATTGTATTTTGTATTATATTATTTGTTGATTTTATCTTCACTAGGTGAGTTAATGTTTTTATTTTTAGACTGGAAAGTAAATGTCCTTAAAAATTATTTATTAAACAATTGAACTACTTTGTTTGGTCTTCACAAAGACTTATACATTCGTACATAAAACTTTCTCCAATATTTATTTAAAAGTAACTGAACAATTATTTTTAAGGCGCTTACATGGAATTACACGAGGTTAAATTGCCAGCAAAATCATATGTGGTGCTATGCTCTGGTCAAGTTGAAGAATTGCCAAGTGATGCGGTTTTCGAGGGTATGAAAGAGCGCATAGACGCTAATCCAAGCTTAATAAAATCTATTAATGGTGTTTTCTTATACTACATCACAAAGAATGGAAAAGTTACCAGTACATGGAGTAAGGGTTTTTCCTTAAAATTACATAAATGACTAATGAACAAGTGTGATTAATAAAATATGTTAATCATAGCTGCTGATTTAAAGAAAGGTAAAATTTATCGTGGAGAACCCGAGAAAGATGTTAAAGCAGATACAACATTAACTATTGACGATTCAGACATGATTGATTTAGTAAGCATAAAAAATGCATTATTAGTTAACATTTGTTTACTATAATATACATATTTGTTGCTGATATTTTTCACTCTATTTAGGCTCTTGGCAAGCTGAATCCTCAAATGGCTTTTATGAAAGGAAAATTAAAGATCAAAGGTAATATTATGTTAGCTCAAAAATTAAAAGCGTTAAACACAGAGTCAAAGTTATAAAAGTACTTTATTATATTTTTGGTATTCAAGGGATCAAATTAAAAAAAAAAATAATGGGTAGGTTGTTTTTTAAATTATTTTACTTTATGTTAAAATGATTATTAATGTTTTTGTATTTATCTATTTACCAAATAAATTATTTTTATTGTTTTTTTTTTAAATAAGAATTTATCAAATAAAATTTGTCTTCTTTTTGACGCCATATCTTCAAGAGTTTTTACCGTCAACCCTTCCACTCTTCACAATTGTTTCTTTGACACTCTTAATTTGTTATCACTAATTATCCTTAATCTCTTATTCCATCTTCTTTTGGATTATTTTTTCCATTGTTTTCCACTCTATTGCTGCCTTTTAATTCTCCGAGTTTGACTGCATCGTCATACATTCAAACCACTTAATTATTTGTGCTTCCACAAAATGTTCTATCCTTGGGACTTCTGTAAATTCACTGGTATCTTTCTTCTACGCTAGCAAACTTTGCACCCATTGATATTTGACAAGGTTTATACATTATTAGTTCCATGGAGAAAAAATAATTTAGATTTGAATTGGAGGAATTTTGAGCAGATAATACTTTTTCTGTTTTGATAATTCAGTTACTTAATTCTACGGATCAGACATTTTTATTTTTTTCCATTTAAAGTAGCACCTAGATAATAAGGAAATTAGTCAACTTTATTAAATGTATTTTTTTGCAGCTCAATTCTTATCGACTTGATTGTTGCTCGGTCAGGGGTCATGGTCCCCCTGACCAAAGAAAAAATCACATTAGATACGTGTACAAAATAACTATTTACTTTATAGATAACCATAATATTTGTACATATCTGTAGATAATGGTTTTATAACCAAAAAATTTAGAATTGAACTGTTGGCATAAAAATATATTTTTTTTAAACTTCAAAATTTTTCTGAAGACTGAAAGTATACTATGCTCCCCAAAACTTATCACTGGAGCCGCTCCTGTGCTTGGTATAAACTACATTACTTTAGTTTTTTGTCAATTATAGTCAGGCCTCCTATCGCTTTTGCTTTGTTGATGAGAGTGAAGGTGTATTGGATTATACTCCTTATTGTTGTCAAATATATTTGAATTACCTGCACAATCTAATGAACTAATCTTCTTTCGGATAGCTTTCTTTAGTCACTAGAATCTAGTGCAATATTAAAGTTTAAACAATAGTGACAGGATGTTTTAGCCAGTAGTGACCCTGTTTTAGCCTATCATTACTTGGAATTTTCAACTTTGTATCATGATATGAGCTTACTTAGGAATTTAAATTCATGTATTGCAGTATAATCTCTCTGTGAATGCTGTCATATGGCTTTTTAAAATTATCAAATAACTGTCACATAGCTTGTATTCTGACTCTTTCTCTATAATCTGCCCAATCAGCGACAACTAGTTTAATGTCAACTTGCCTTTTTTAAATTTGCATTGGTACTCACGTATACATTCATCTGCGTACATAAGTAGTCTTTCCAGTTGTATTTTTAAAATTACTTTATGTGCCATATTTAACAATGATTTAAAGCATTTTTTATTTTAAAATCAATAAACACTAGTTTGATTAAATAGGTATATAAATTTTTAAGTAACAAGAGCAATTAATTTTGAGCAATTAGGTATAATGATAAACTATTTCACTAATGAGTAATGAATAGTAAACAAATTAAAATTAATATTTGATTTTATGTTGTAACTTTTACTTCCTAATAATTTAAAATTTTATTTTATACAACCCTACTTTTGATTCCAAATTTCTTTGAAAAACTAATATTCTACGCATATATTACATTTGCCTACAGTTTAATTTTGGTCACAAAATCTGCATGGTTTTAGTAAATATATTTTGTTTAAGCCAGTGTTTAAATTGTGGAGGGCAGAAGAATAAAGCTTGTATGTTTTCAAAATATTATAGCGTATAATTTAATGAAAGAGAAATTGGAAATAGTACAATTATTTTTTTCCATTTGGATAACAATTTTCAACACAAATTTGACATGTGTAATCTGTTGACTCTATATAGAAAATATAATGAAAAAATATATATAACTTAAATTTTGTTACTTTATTTATGTTGAATAAAATATATTAAATTACAATACAATAAGGAAGATAAATGTGCTTTTTAAGGCAAGGATAACCAAGAGGGAATGATGTCAACAATAAAATAAAATTAATATTAATAAACTATAAACATTTCAAAAATTTGCTTAACCTGCTTCGTTAATACATAAAGAAAAACTAATACATATTCTACATACTCCTACATAAACAATATAATTATTTTCATAATAAAAAAAAACATTGTTAAAAACTTTGTTTTATTTGATGATAATTAAATGATATTTTAACTTTATATCTAATAAATATATCTTTTTACTTGTGATTATTTTGATACCAAAAACATGATCAATCTGAAATAAATACATTTTATTAGTATATAATAAATATCAATACAAAACATGGTGTTTGTACTGACAAGATTGTCAATAATTAGAAGGCTATAGTAAATAATTATTTCCAATCAAAGATTGTTAATGAAAACACAAATCAAGTACATTATTATTGAAAAAACAATTATCTTTAAAATAAATTTTATTAATTTTTAATTTATATACATTTTAGTAAATTGCGATGAATAATGATGTAGATGATGATTCTTGTAATAAAATCAAACCTAACATTATTTTATTTTATCTTAAAAAGAATTTACTTTAATAACATTTAAACATGCTTAAAATAAAATGAAAAATTCCTCATTTATTTATTTGTAAATATAATAATATTCATTGACAAATTAATTAGATTTAAAGAATGTTGATGTTGCATAGTTATTTAATACAAATTGATTTGACACGCACCTAAAGTTGATAGTTTTGGCTGCTAACAACCGATTACATTCGGCTGAGTCTGGTAATGGCAATGTAACAAATTGTGTTTCTGTGTCGTTCTCGTTGAACTCAAATTTAAATATTTTCGGGTTCACTTTCATATCACCAAATGGTCCTTTAACGACAAGATAGTGGACAGACATTGGTGTGCATATTTTGGTTTTCAGAATCAGCTATTTACAGATGACCAGCATGACGATGACACAATTCAGGGTGCAAAGGAAACAGAGGAATGAATAAAAAAAAAAAAAAAAATATATAAATAAATAAATTAGTATTTTCAGACGGTAAATTGAATAACCTGTAAGAATAATTCTGAAATATTAGCAATAATATTATATTAAGTAGGTTTATCCGAATGTACCTGGAAAACAAAACTCAACCCAAAATATTATACACAGTGCTTCCAATTTGTAGCATGACTTACCAAGAAAAAAAAGAAGCAATTTAATGTGTTTTGTTCAATGACTTACCAAAGTTTACCTTTTATACAAAAATAAATGAATTAAAGAAAAAAATACAATAACAAGTTGTTGAATAAAAATGTTAGCCTAGCAAGAATAATTAACAAGAATCCGTAAAGTTTTACTTTGAAAATGATGTAAAAAACAAAAACTGTTTATACAAAAAAATCCTGGGATCCATATTGAGCTTCTTTAAGTGATGTTTCAGCAGTTGTTATCTCTTCGATGGTGTTTACAAATAATGTGTCTAGATGTGGCGGACGTAGAGAAACGGGCAAAAACAAAAAAAGAAACACATTTTATTTTTGGCAATATGAATTTGGTTGTGCATGTGCCGATTCAGCGATAGATTGATTTGAGAGTCCATACCATGAAGATGATGCAGTAGTAAGTAGTAGTTGTTGTATTGAGGTATTCTTGAGAACAGAAGTTTTACTATTATAACAAAAAATATCTTGTGCTTCCTGTTATCCAATTATAAATGGATTATCCATGTCCCATTGATAATAGAAGAAGACACGGCGTCATCCGTATGGGTTTAGGTGACAACTTATGGCATCCAGATACAGTGAGACCTAACGCTGAAAGGACTGAACACGTACATGGATACTTGTGGATGTGTGTGTTTTACGCATTTGTGTACATTATGGGATAATTATTATTGTTTTACTTTTTCTTATACACTATTGAACTTACCTGATTTTTCTATAAAACAACTATTTATTATAAACAGTTATTATTTTTAAAAATAATTTAATCAATACATAATACAAAATAAAATTTAAAAATTAATTAAAATAATTTTATTCAGTAAATTGTATACATAAATTACCTGGTATGACATGTGACGATCAACGCTCAATGCTGGATCCCGTTGCATGTTATTGATACGGGTTTTCACAACCCACTGAAAATTGAAAGCTGAAAATCTGGCAGTTTCATAATACAACTTGTGTACAAACTCTTCTGTTCTGTATGGTTTTAATTGTAAATCTGAAAACAATATATAAAAATAACTTTTTGTTTAACTATCCTAGACTAGAAAACATTTATATGATTGTTTAAAATAACTAGTAAAGCATTGGCAGTAAATTACGAAAAAGACGATTAACTATATTTGAAAGTGACAAAACCAAGTGAAATTTTGGTTCATTCTCAAAATATCCTGAAATTAAGAATAAATTGCTATGTACATAACATAAAATTTTCAAATCTTAAATAATAAAATACAATTGTTTTTCAAAAAATTTTTGAAAATTAAAGTTTTATATTTAATTCTAATACTTCTGAAATACTTTCAAAATTTATGCTAGACCAGTATATTTAACCCGAGATATGTGTTGTTGGTTATTTTGATCGTATTTTTTTTTATTTTGGTTATTATTTAATAGTAAACAACTAGACTAGTTATTTCTCATATCTTTCATGCACATGTAGGCAATCGGTATTGCGCAGTTTTTTATTTTTGCTGCAAATAATGTTTTTATCAATAGTCGATCATTTATTCCTAAGATATTGATTGTAATTTATGATGGGAAATTTATTTTTTAAAGTTTATTAAAAGGTATTATTCTATATAGTTTGTTAACTATAATGTATTATTGTATATTGTACCCAAAAATTTATATTTGTTGTTCATTTGTCAGTTGGGAGGGTGTGGGATTTCAGGAGTAATATTTTAGGCCTCCCTTTTTAAGTATACTACAGACAATATGCAATATAATGTGTATTATATAACCAAAAGTGAAAAAATAATTAGACTTTTAAGCAATAAAAAAATGAATTTTTAATATTACAGTCAAAAAGATCTCACTAAACATCTATCACTCTAAATACTTTAACACAACATTTTTCTTGGGTTAAACATTGTTACACAAAGATTTTAAGTCTTTTAAATAATTATTTGGAAGTTATAACAAAATAACAAATTTGATTTAGATAAATGTTTAAAAAAAACTAAAATTTTAGTTTTTTCATAGAATTGTTTTATTTTTATTTTTATTTGGGTATAACTTATTAAATAAGATAATTTTAATTAGAATAACTAGAATACAGGATGTTTCTAATTGGGAAAATAAAGCATGGAATATTTTGAGGGTGCAACATGCGTTTTTACTTTTTCATTAACAGTTGATTTTATACAAGTGCTTTATGTGTAAAATGATTTACCATTAAATGTGATCTTTTCAAAACACATTAAATCAAATATTGTATCATATAAAAGCTTTTCTTCTTGAAACTTTTGGTCCATTGCATCAAGCGCAGACATAACGTCTTTTCCAGTGGCTGATGGGTGAGGACACACCTTTTCATGTTCTGAAGCTTCATGGCTGGGTCCACGCCAGGGGCAGCCAATTTTACTGTATCCACATTTTACTGGCCTGAAAATTAAAAAATGTTATTTAAACATACTATTATTGATTATATCATAAAATTATAAATACAACTTACCGTTCTGCACAAAGTGTTTCTTCATGATGATGCAAAGTATTCCGTGGAAATTCTTTAGCGCAAAACTGACATTCTGATGGTAGTTCACTAACTGCTTTTTCCACAGCTAAGTTACGTGTGGCTGTATTTTTTGCAATATCCACACGACAATTGGGACATGTAGCCATTTCATCTCTAAGCCGAGCATCAGCCAATAAATGAGCAAAACATCCAGCACACATTAAATGTCCATTTGTGCACTAACAAAAAAAAATTCATAAAATATATGTTAATATGTTTAATTTTATAATTATATTTATAACTATAGATAGTTATTTATGTATAATTTTATTATACATAAATCACAAATTATACTAACCTAACCCAAAGTTAAAATGATCTACCTTTCATTTGTTCTGTCTGTTACAAAAATAAGATTAATATAAAATGTTTTTTAATTACTGTCACAAGGATAGCACTTACAAGAACTTAAATAAATTGGGACATAGATAAGTACTAATTGAAATAACATTGCAAGTGCCAGTGTATTGTTACACAAACCAATTCAACCGGTTTTTCTAATCATTGTAGGTGTTTTTGAAATCTTGAAATAAGCTTTTAAAATTTAGCATATTGGTTGAGCCTTAATTGGTAAGGGCATTGTATAAATTTGAACTTTTAATATGAAGACATTTTAAATGGGGAGACGTTCAAAGTTTTCATTTTTGTTAATCATTTACTAACTCACTAACATCATCAAAATCAAAAAGTACTTCTTAGATAAGTAGCAACGTGAAATTTGGCACAGAGGTAAGGCACAAAGGAAAAAATCTGAAAATTGAAATTGTTCTCAAAATTAGTGCCACTTTAGGAACTAGGAAGAGAGGGGAGAGGTAATTCTTAATACGAGAATTGTGTACAACACTTCCCGTAAAAGCAGAAAAGTAAAATTTGGCACGTAGGTAGAGGGATATCTTAGAATCTAAACAATGGCAAGGCTAAACTTTTACTCAAATATACTACTTTAGGGTGGGTAGGGGGCTATTTCATAATGCGCGAATAAATATAGGGCACTCCCTGTATAGATAGAATTGTGAAATTTGGCAAGTACCTATTATAGTGTGTAAACAAAGAAAAATAAAAAAAAAATTTAATTTTCTTCAAAACAAGTACCAATTTAGGAGGAGTGGAGTAATTTTACATTCGCGAATTAAAAGGCACTTTTCGTCTATATGTAAAAACATGAAATTTATGATTGATAAAAATTGGCGTTTAAAACCGAACGATCTTCTATCCTAACCCCCGCCTTGTAATTCTCGCGCGCAAATTTGCAAATCGCACCGTTATTATAGGCGGCACGGTGTCGTTGACCCAGTGGCCGTAGCGGGCGGCGCGTGTCAGCTGTCAGCTGGTGCGGGACAACAATAACAATAACAATAACGGCACAAAACGTCGTTCCGTCTATAAATAATAATTGTAAAATACGAAAAACGCATTGCAGCTGCGTTGGCCCATATAAGCTGACCGACGAGCACCACGATGCGCCCACGACGGTTCTCACCTGGTAGATGGCCGCCCTGGGCAAGTCCAGGCACACGGCACAGCACAGAATTCCGCCCAGCCTGTGCTCCAGCTTGTCCGAAGCCGACGGCTGCTTGTCGACGCCGCGGCCGTACACGTCGGCGGCGGACGATAGTTTTGGCTTCTTTGGATTCGGTTCACCGTCGTCTTTGGTGATTGCCGCAGCGGTAATCTGCTGAGGTCCGCCGTCCGCCGTCGTGTTGTCCGGCAGCCCGCCAACGCCGCTCGCTGTGACCGCGGCCGTAGCCGATTGCGCTGAACCTTCGCCGTCCGACATGGCCGCGGACGACACGATGCGCAGACGTGAATCCGTGTACTTGATCGGGTCGACTTTTCGGACGACCGTTGTTCGCGCGCGATGAACTTTGCAAGCAAAACTTGTACGGTCAACGGTGGATACGGTGTGACGCGATCGAGTACAGCGCGACTCTCGGCCGAGATCGCAGTATTTTGAGTTGGCCAGGACAGACGGAAAAACAATAAACGACGCACCAGTGTACGGCCGTGTTCGGACGAGAAAATTATTTATCGCTGCCAGCCCGCAAGAGACGACGGTAGCTATGCGGGCCGCGGTGGAGAGGGGTCGGGAAATAACTGCGTCGTACAATAATAACTTGTCCAGCAGACGGTTCGCGGGCGGTGTATCAGCTGTTCGGATCGCACGGGCCGCGGCGCACTTCAAGGACGACGTCGGTGCGCGTGCGCCAACTCCTCGTCGTCTGCAGCAGGCTGCGAGGGCCCTCCTAATTGTCCCTCCGGCCAAAACAATACTGCGGTCGGAAGTGTATGACGTCGTCGTGTACGCGTGGCATGACGGGCGGGGTCAGGGGCGTCGAATGCGGTATTGATTGCGTGTATATGCCCTCGGGACAGCCGACGGTAAGCGGATGAGTGGTGACAATGGTTGCAACACAACGTACAGGTGCCGTTTGGTGAGGGGAGGGGGAGCTACTAGACTACCGTTATTGCCACGATGTAAAGAAGATTTTATCTACGTTGTTACCATAGAGTAAAAATAGTATTATAATAATATTATGATGTGAAATGTCAGAATTGATGAGAAATAATATTAATTGTAGTACCTACTAACATTTTACATAAGTACCCAAAGAAGTGTCCCCCTCTCGACTTATAATTTACTTTTTTTCTTTCCTTTTTTTTTTTTTTTATGTAATACTGTTAAAAATAGTAACCCGGTCAAAAGTGCCATCTACCTTTCACTAATTTTTCTATTTCTTTCATGGTCGTTAATTAATTATCTATAGATAAGATCACTTATTTGCGCCAAAAAAGTGTTCACGGAAAAAAACATTTAAGGTCCAACAACCTATCATAATAATAGTATAATGTAATGTATGAAAAGCACTCCTTATACGTGAAAAAAAAAATTATAATACCATAGTTAATATTTTTTTCTAACTTTTGTGATGTTTTAAATTAATTTATTCCATTTAAGTGTAAAAATCACAAGGATTTTTTTTTTTTATTACGTTGGTATGATAGTAATAAATCCTTTCTAACAGCAGTGTTGATAATTTTGCAATATTAGTCTTTTTTGCAAGTAATTAAAAAAATATTAACTATAATACATTTTAATGCCAAAATCCCAATTATTTTTGTGGTATTCAATGTAAAGGTTATTTTTTATTCAACATCATTAAAAATAAAGTACTCAAAATTTCAAAAAACGCTTCAAATAAAGTACCGTTTACACGATCACTTTTCAAAATTTTTAGAGTTATGAAATTCAGTGATTGGACCATTACCCAAAAATGTTAACAAAAAATTTTTTTAAAAATACCATTGTAAAAACAATACTCTTTGGTACGCTTAGAATCTAAAATAAATATATCACAGAAGAAAGACAGAGTGAATAGACAAACGTCCCAATGGAAATTCTTTTTCAGGAGATAAAATATTATTATAATATTAAGTCAGTTTTAATTTAGTTAAAAGTAGACTAGTATAAGTCTCAATTTTATGAAGATTAATTACATTATGAATCACAGTAAGTATGTAACTAATTAATTATAACATTGTTACATACAATTTATAACTGTGTATTATAAATAATATGTTTTTTATGTATAGTTTAGTATAATTTTCTAAAATGTTGGGGACCTATAGCACATTTACGATACATTTGCAAAACAACGTGTAAACCAATTGCGACAAAAATTGTAATATATTGTTGTTCACTACTAAAGACAAAATGAAACAATAGAATATAAATACATAAATAATATAAAAAATAGAATAATAATGAAATTAATCAAAAATACTACAGTGGAAAGAAAAGTTATCATATTTGAAGTAAAATTAGATGCTTTCCACGATAATGAGTTGGTGTTCATTTTTTTCTAGTACCTACTTTAACAATAAATTTATTAGTGTATAGTTAGTTTCATGTTATTGGCTAGTAGGAACACTGCTTAAAATTATGATTTAACACTCACGTTACCTAGTAGTTGTTGATTTGAGAAACACTGCATTGAAATAGTTTATATTATAAAATATATAATTTCAAATAAGATAGTAGGTACAGTAGCCAAGAGTATTATAAAAGACTTTATTTTACTTACAACATGTTTTGGACATCAGGCATCTTCAAAACTCATAACTATCATTATAGCCAAAACATTTTGTAACTAGAATAAATTCTTTTATAATACTCTTGGCTGCTGTGCTATTTTATTTAAAATCAAGTATTTGATGATTATAAACATTAAGTCATACAAGTATTAATTCTTTTACATAAATATAACTATAACAAAATAAAATAATATATGTTTGTATATTTAAGTATTATAAATACACCAGGTAGCAATAAATTATTGAAAATAAAACAATTATTAATTATGATTATAAAACCATATGATGATAATATTAATACCAATAAAGCTTAAGATTTTACAATACAATGTAAATACCACAGGCAATGTCATTTACAATATATTAATATATAAAAACAAAGACTAAATAGGTTCCAAATAGTTTAAAAAAATACAATATATTATCTCTCTCACTTATTTTTGCACTGTCCCTTTCTTTTACATACAAAAAAGTATGCGTCACATAAAGCGGAACGATGTTTAGTAAATCTAAGTCACATACTTAAAGTACAAAAAAACGTGTATATTCAGTGCATTTAACAATGATGTAGTTAAATTCAATTTTTCAAAATACATTGAGCTCTGAATGCAAAGTAGACTTACCGATAAAATTAATTTCACATTTAAAAAAATCAATGATAGTAACTAATAATTGCTTGCGATACGTTGTTACATAAAACAGCTATTCGTTAAGTATATACCAATAATACTAAGGTGTTTCAAACAGCCAAGAAAAATTAAACCAAATCTGTAGAAGGAGCTACTAACAAAAATATTTAGTATTAAATTTATTTTTTACATTTTTTAAGACGCCAACATTTTAGTAGTAATTTAAACAACTTAATTACAAATATAAATTAACATGATGATAATAAAATAATATATCATCTATACATAATATTTTTATTTTTTCCAAGCTTTTTTCTTGATTTATTTACATTTTAAATAAGAAGAAAAATACAAGGTGCTTGAATTATATAAATGGAATTTTGGAAACAATCATTAAAAAATATAATTTTGTTACAGTTAGTTTAAAGTTTGATGATTTGATAAAAAGTCATTTAAATCTTGCTACGACAGAAATGGATTGGGGGACGGCACGAGTGGTGGCGGTAAAGACGAAGTAGTTGGACCACTAAATGTAGATTGAGCTGAGGATTGAGTTTGAAACGAAGATTGTGATGTTAAACCAAATGGATTTGCCATACCTAAAAAAATGTTAAGTAGGTGCTTAATAAAATTACACACAAATTTACTTTTAAAATAGGTAAATATAAAAGCAAAGTGCCGAATGATAAGTGCCAAACATTTAAAATACAACAAATTTACATAACACATGAATCATATATTTTATGAAATAGTTACACAATTTTATAAAATAATTTGTATACTATCATGTTTTAGTTTAAAAGTATGTTTAGTTCTAACTAAAATAGTAATTTTCTCACGGTTCTTATTAATATTAATCTTAGATTATTTAATGAGCTGAGACTAATTGAAAAATCAGCGTGATGGAACTAGGCTGGGCCGAGCCCTCCGTAATTTTCAATACTGTGTAAACATTTTTTGCTTTAAACGTTTATTTAACTTTCTTTTAACTTTATCCTATAATATTAACAGGGCAATAATTGTGTGTTTCTGTCTATACATTTTTTCTCAAAAATGTGTTCAATGATTTCATTGAAACTTTGTACTTAGCTGTATTTCAATGAGTTAAATTCATTAGTCAAAGTTATTTTTTGGAAAATTCGTAAAAACCTTCAAACAATCTTACAATGATTGTTCTTGCACCAGTGATTATTTACCCATAGGCCATAATTAAAACTAACCCAGGTATATGTCTTTTTTTTTTCTTTTTTTTTTTTTGTAATCCTAAATCATATTTTTGAACTCTTAGAACTCCGGCATTTTTGGTGTTGGACAATATTATGTATAACTTAAACATTTAAGTATCAACCTTTTAGTCTGGTTTTATATTACTCTCTGTACACGGTACATGAATCCCAAATAACAACAACATAAACTAATATAAACCAAACAAGCACGCAATATAAAGAATGTTTAAAGTTACAGCACAAAGCCTCAACATAAACATTAAAATTTAATTAGGGATCAAATATATATGATCCCAAGATTTTTGATAGAAATATTTACAGTAGCAAGTGGAAAGTCACACAAAGTGTAAATAAACTCCAAAGGTTTAGATTTAAATTCCTCAAAATTGACGTTTAGTGACATAAATACTTATTCAAGGTTATTAGCGCAAACGACAAAGAGATTTAATCACTATAAAGCAAACGACAAACATTCTCTGAATTAATGTTTATAAACAACTTTAAATTTAGTATAAACAGTCACAAGTGCTCAAATTTTAATTTTAACTTTAAATTATTCAAAAATAAAGTATAAAATTTTTAACTTAAGGTATTTATAATAAAAGCTAAAAGATGTCCTCCATGAGAAACCTTGGATGGTACAATGAGAATTTTAGACTTAACACCAAACATAAATCATGGTGTGGCAAGCAATATTTACACAAAAAATAGGGTATTGCTAAGCGTTTTGACTAATAATACCACGTGACAATTCAAAATGTCTTTTTTCTATATATTGGATTTTACTAATAATTTTGACTATATTTAATTTAACATATAATAGAAATCACTGCTTTGAGTAGATAATTATTTTAAATTGTATATTATAAATATTATTACAACAATCAGTTTAAAAGTAATAATAAAACATGAGAACATAACTATCTAAGTTAGTTTAGTGAATTTAATCATAAAAAAGTAAAAACTAAAAATTCTATATATATTATTTAGGTAACTAAAATTTTTTTGAAATTGATAAAATTTCTCTGCATATGCATTTTAATTTTTCTAATAAAAAAAGTGAAAAGCAATTTGAAGAATTTTTCAGTTTTGGGTTAAAACTCAGATAAGCAAAATTTCAAAAATAAAATAAAACCTTTGTTCATATGCTAAACATTTTGCATCATTTTTTTTTTTAAATTGAAGCATGTCTACTACTCTAAATGATGTTATTAGAAAAAATAAATTTTGGTAAATTATAAGCAATACATTTTTGGTAAGGTTATAAAGTTATTTATAACTAAACTGGTTTTAATACATTAAAAAATATTAGCATCAATGTATACCTGGTGGCCGTATTTGTGCAACCGGTGCTGGATTAATAGGAGCTGTCACTAGATTATCCAAATTCACTAAAGCAGAATTTTCACCCAAAAAACTGTGTGGGGTCTTTTTACCTGATGTTGCACCTTGTGAGGATGTGCCAAGAAGTTCATTGTTTACATGAGATAAGTCAAAGGGATCAGGCGTAGGTTCTAAAAAAATTAACCATTATGATTTATTTTAAATACAGAAATAAATATAATAGATTCAGGGACAGGTTGACCACACAAGCTTTCAAGAAAATCTTGTTGGACCACTTAAATTTGAAGCCTCCTTATTACCACCAAAACCTATTATGGGCCAATGATTAATGAAAGGTCCACTAAAAGATAAATATATTGGTAAGCTATGTTTGTTCAATCTGCCCCTAAATAAAATTAAACTCAATGTATACTTGTTTGTAATGATCGATTTCCTAAAAGTGCAAATTCATCAAACTCTTGATTTGGTTTACTTATAGGTTGATTATTAGTAGCAGGCACCCAAGGATCTGATGGAGCCATTGCTGAAGTAGATGTGTTTTGTGATAGCCAAGGATCTACACCTATAATACAATTTAAGTAATAACATATTTATTTAATAAAACAACGTTAGCATGTTTAAACATTACCATCATTTATTGCACTTGGCAATACAGAAGCATTTTGTTTGTGCGTAACTGGTGACCAAGGATCTGCAGCTCGTGCCGGTGTCCCATTGTTTAGATCTCCATTAGACCAATTTAAATGCTAAAAAAAATTTTAAAATACTTACAACTAGTTATACAATAAATACCTTCAAACTATAAGTTTAATAAAAGATGCTAATTACTAAAATAGGCAACAAAATACTATACAAATCAACTATTCAAACAGTTACAAATTGTAATAATTTTAAAAAAAATGAACATTAAGCAAAGCAATTAAGATACTTTTTATTTCAAAATTGAATTTTATATTTTAGTTATTTAAATTTAACTCAACTTTTAAGTCTTAAACTAAATGAAAAATGAATTGAAATTTTTATCTTGATAATTATCATACTAACTCATATTGCATTTTTTATGAAATAATTGAAAATTAATTAATTGTATTTTAAGTATTGTAATGTATTTAAGATCAAAGTTGAGAAAAAAAAATAAAAAAAAAATTAAAATTTGCATGCAACAACTCTGGATTATAAATGGCCTGACCCCTGAAGAATATCCTAATCTCAAAAATTTAAATAGTTTTGTTACTTTGGATAAATGCAGAGTTCTCTAATACAATTTAACAGAATTTACACTTTTTTTTATACTTTGTAACATAACTATGTTTAAGTTTAAGGTGGTTGTAATAAAATTGTAAACAAATTATGTATCTACATTTATAGTAATCTTAAAACTACAAGTTTGTCTCACAACTCTTTTAATTTTATTTTTTCATGAAAAAAGTCAAGTTTCATATTATATTAGTAATAACTGTAAGTATATTTTGTATATATACCGATGATTGTAGTTGAGGTTGAGTTTTTATTGGCATTCCCCATGGGTCTGCTATTGCTCCTTCAGTACTGATTTTATCTCCATCATTGTTTTCTAAATCAATTCCCAATAAATCCAACATATTACTGCTCTTGCCACTGCTACTGTTGGCCCCAGATTCAGAACCACTACTTAAATATTGTCTGTTAGTTATTGTAAAAACAAACCCGGCTCAACATAATATTTTTAAGTATATATAATTCATTTAAATTTACTTGAATTCATTTTCACTTTGAGACAGAGCTAATTTTAATCGTACATCATCACTACGTCTTTTTTGTTCTTCTTGTTCAGCTTCTTCTCTAGACATTGCCAAGGCTAGTTGTAATTGTAATTCTTCTTCTCCAACAGTCTGAGGACGTGCACTTTCTAATTCCGCTTTAATTAAAAATATTTATTAAATCATTTAATATTAAAAAATTTGTTTAAATATTCAAGATTTTTGAGTGAACAGATTAAATTATGTTTATAGTTATAGTATGAATAGAAAAAAGAACACTAACATTAATTTATTCTATTAAGGCAGAAAAACTAGAGAAATTTGATACTCATGTAATGGATACATAGGCTATTTGCTATAGGCTATTCTCTATAAACTAATATTTTTTATAACAAGCATACATCATAATACATAACTCAGTGAATTAAACCTTGTGGTTTTGAAATTTGTAGGATGGTGACTCTTTTTAAAATGCACAAATTAACTTAACAGACTACCCTCCGCAATCGAACAATGCACTTGAAAGTTAAATAAAAAACAGCATAGAGTTGGAAGTAAATAAGAAAAAACCAAAAAAACAATAATCCAAAGAAGAATAGTAGATAATGAACCCAATCATCTAGAAGTAGATAAATATAAATACAAAAGAGTACAATAATTCAAATGTTACTCAAAAAAATGTGATTCATTCTAAAATAAAAGCCAGAATTACAAACAAAAAGTAGTAATTTTTTATGGTTTTAACGAAGATGAAAATTTTTTTTTTTTCATATCAAAAATTGTTTTTTCCAAGATAACACTCTTCACACTCCTTCTAACTATAACTATCCTGCTACAAGGCAATAATTGTTTGCCTGATGAAAATTTTGCTTTAAGTATATATTATAATATAATGTATTAGAATCGACATACCTTTTACTGGAGGTCTTGAATCATTGAGACCATATGAATCTCGAAACTATGAATAATAAATATAATTTATTATTTTGCTGTTTTTAAATTGTTAACTTTATTAAAATATAAATATATTCTATTACACAAAACATAATATGTAGTATGTACACTAGTTTATTAGATTATACCAAAAAACCAAAAAAATTAGCAAAATTATGTAACAAATTAACAATTAAATATTAGTACGTTATTCTAATGAAAATTATACCTAAAAGGAGTACTTACTAAATTACATTTCAAAAATAAATGGTTTGTTTAATTATTTTTTAGTAAACTATAATATAAAACATGCACTTTTGTTGTTTTAAATTATAAAACGTATGTTATGTTATAAACTTACCAATGGATACTTAGGACTTTGTGGAGTCATCTTATAAAATGTATTGCATAAAAACAAAATTAAGAAAAAAATAAAATAACTACCACCAGAGTTATTGAGGAAAAATTTAAGAAATAAATTCTTACATTTCCATCACTACCAAAACAAGAAACTTTCTGAGCAGATCTTTCTTTAGCTTTAATTGCACGTGTTCTTTCAGTTTTAAGTCGTTCATCATCATCTAATAAAGCTACTAGTTGAGTTGCAGTATCTCGTACTCTCTGTCCTTTATCTTTGTTGTCCTCTATATGCTGGAAAGTTTCTAAAGTTTTAATTGCAAAACGATTTTCTTTACATTGTTGAGCAACCTGAAAATATTTTAAAGTTATAATTACATATTAAGTACAGCAAGAGTAAGAATTTAACATACTTTTTCACTGCCAGTTTTTATTAAATATTCTAGAAGAATAAGTGCTTTATGAACATGTCGCCAGTTTCGTCCATGATCATTTAAACGTTTCCAAAGAATGGCCATAATTTCTGAGAAGGCAACCACATTGTAAGTTAAATCAGCAATTTCCGACATTAGTGTACTGCTTGGTCCCCACTGATCGTTGCTAGTAGCTTCTCGTACTTTTACCTGAAATTTAATAAATTGTAGATATATGAAACTAAAGTAAAATTTCTTTGCTTGTTTGAACAAAATATTACAGTTACATCAGTACACATTTGAAGCGTGACTTATAAATATACATGAATACAAGTAGGTCAGAATTTCATTGTATGCACACATATATATCTTAACTGTGTTTATATACTATTAAATTTAATTACCTAATAAATAAATCAAAAGTAAAAGTGTAACAACAAAAATTTAAAGATTTACTCACCTGAGCATCAGAGTAATTATGTGCTATATTTTTAATATTTCGTCTCAGTCCCGCCACATTAACTTGCATTTCTTCTCGCTTCTTCATCTATAATTTAAACAATAAAGATTTAAAACATTATTTTAATTCAAAATAAAGTATTGTTATAACTTACATATTAAACTATAACAGAAATTAACCATATGGTTAATTTAATTTTGATAAGTAATCAAATTTTAAGTAAAAATAAAAAAGTACATAGATATAGGTTAAAATTAAAATGAAGTGAAATGAAATCATTACTAATATCTATATTAGATGGAAATACATAGATGGATAAACAAGAAGAATTTGTCAACTTATTTCATTTTTAAACAACTTTTTTGTTAAAACAGTGGTGTTTTGGAGGGTATATGGGTATTTGGCCCATTTACTTTTTTTAGAAATGTAAAAAAATATCAATACGGAGGTATTTTATACACTTGAAGATTTACGTATACCAATAAAATACCACACAAAACTATGATAAGTGGGACATAGATGGAACTTTGTTTGAAGCGTTTTTTAAATGTTTGATTATTTTTTGCAAAATAATCCAAAAACACACGCATTTAGACGTTTGTCATAATCACACTCAAAATTAAATACAATGAGAAAACAATGTTAATCACTGTCCTCCCCCTGACTATATAAAGGTCTTATAGAAAAAAAAACTATTGTTTTTAATACTTCTAAATACCTAGGTACATATGTTATTATATCTATACATGTCATAATGTACTTGAGTAGAGTAGAAATATTATATTTTTTTATCTGACAATAACTTCTCCAAAATTGTTAAGGTAAAATTGAAATTTTGCCACATTATTGGAATTGATCTAGTTTCATGTAGGTATAATGTTTAATAATATTAACTTAAAGAAACTAACAACTTGGGAAATGACTGAAGGAGGTCTAATGAATTATTTATGTAGGTAGGTCTTTTTTTTCTCTCACGACCAAGTTTAATAAACAAGAGCAAATTTTTTTGTAGTGGAGATTTTAGTAAACAAAGCGTATACCCTAGAAAAAAGATACAAAAACATCCCAGTGTTAACCAATAAATGAGTTGAATTTAATTGATTGTGATTCAGTTTGGTGGGGTTAGACAAAGTCAACCTTTTGTTTAGAGCAATGCCAAGATTTTATATTGATTGTTATTCAATTTCATTGGAGAATATTCTATTAGATTTAGAATAAAATTTACCTGAGTGGTTTTATCTTCATTAACTTTGATTTCCCATATAAATTTGAATGAGTTAACAAAGATTTGGCTCAAATCTTCACAGGCATTCAAATTAATTAAAATAGGTAGGTATGTGAAAATGATACAGATTGTTTAAAATAAATTACTCTTAAATAATTTAAATAAAAGATTGCTAGATTATTTTCCAAGTTATTTTTAATATACATAAATAAAAAGTATTCTAATCAGTGGAGCATTTTTTTATGTAAGGATTATTATTCATTAGGTACGTTTAACAAGTATATTTAATACTTAAATAGTAGTTGGGACTGTATAATAATATATCTGACAATATATTGATTACTGAAACCTTAAATGACAAGACAAATGTAAATGATAATAAGTACATACCCTATTTTTGTTGTATTTAAATTATTTTTTATAACAAATAAATTACCCAAGTAATAAAATGATGAAACAAATGTTCTAAGAGAGAAAAAGTTTGTAATATTTAAGATTTGAACACAGCAAATAATGTATTGTCTTAGCAAGAATATTATCTTTTCTTCTTCTATAAAAACCGGGATGAAAATTTTTGGGGTAATAGAATTACTGCAACTTTAACGTTTATTGCCCTCAATGATAGGTTAGGTTAGGTTGTATTTTAATTGTATTGAAGAATTTTTTTTTTTTTATGATTGATTTGCTTGTTTTTTAAATTATGATCAAAAATATGACTGTCCCACAAAGACAGAATTGATTATGTTTTAAATTAATGATGTTGTATTAAACATTTTTTTTTATTTAAGTTCTGTTGTGTTTAAGTCTATAATTTTATTATATGGTGTTTTTTATACTTCTAGAGTGACTGACCTTTCCAAATTCTATGTTTAGGTTGTATTAATTATTTGTCAAGAAATGAAAACATTGAAAATAAAAATATTTCATAAGAGTACATAATATAGTATTTGTCTTCTTGCTATAGCTATAATCAGCACATCCCGCAAAATATTCCTATGCATACATATTATTTTAGTTACTTAACGTTACTAAGTTTAATAAAATAACTATAGAATAACAAAATTTTTAAATTTTTTCAGTTTTCCTTTCATATAAATACCTAAATTGTATAAGTTCATACAAACAAGTTTAACAAAATAATTTTTTATGTATTGTTAAATTAAAATGAACCTATTTACACAATTTTTGTTAATAGATGTGAATTGTTATTTCTTTTTTTTTTTTTTTTTTTTTAATAATTTTTTCAGAAGTTAAAATTAATTGGAATTTTTACTCATTAATAGATTAAACCAAGTAAAAGCGTAAACAAATTAAATTTTTTTTTTTAGATTAATCTGGAACTTTGAAATTTTCATTTAATTGAATATCTAATAATTAAGCTTCCTCAGAATCATTACTTTTATAAACAATTAACTCAAATGTAGGTAATATGTAGGTAAACTTTTATATTCCAATAATCATCCTAAACAACCTATTTCTTACTACTGCTTGTTTTTTCAACTGATTCAAGTTGTTTTTAACCATAATGTAATAGGGTCCACAAATGTGAAAATTAATAATAATTGAGATGGTGATAATGAGAGCAAGTCTACTTTCATTCATGAATTAATTTTATGGTGTTGGAACATTAGTTAAAATTTGAAACGCCCACAAATTATTATTATTATACACCTATCATATATGTATAGGTTAGTGCCTACCTATTACCAACAAAGATCTTAAAATTAAGTAAGTATCTATTGTATCTTTAGTGTTTTTTTAAAATGTTTCATGCAAGTAAGAAATAATAACACCTTATAAAAGGAAGAACGAGTAAGAAATATTTATGGTAAGTTATAAACTTATTCATGCTTATCATTAAAAATACATTATAGGTAAGCGCATTAGATGTATAGTAATATATTACTGAAATAGAAAAAGTAAATATTATAAAGCAATTACAAAAGCTTTTTTTGTCAAGGGCAAATACCTGTATATAATTCTATATCAATAATTCTTATGGGTGTTTTGATTGAAAAAATGTTTTTACTCTTTATCTGTAAAGTGCCAACCAGTATGTACATGATACAAGTGCCTATCTAATTGTAAGATACGTCAGATGAGTATTAAGTACACATTGAGCAATGAGGTATGGTTTGTAAAATAAGTGGCTAATAAATAATCATTAACAACTATCCAACACTTTGCATTGAACTGACGAATATAGGTAACCTAACCAATAGTTATACAAAAAATAATTGAATAAATAATAATTAATACATAAACTAAGCTGTTAAGACATACTTCAATAAGTTTTATCTACATTACTTATTAGCTTATAGATTAATCAATAGGTAGGTAGGACTAGATAGATAGGTATTTGTGTCATAAAATACTAAACAATGTTCAACAAAGTTTTTTTAGATTGAAAGTAGGTAGATAAGTAGTACCTATCTGGTTAACAATAATACATAGGATAAAATAGTATAAAATTGAGAAGAACCAAAATTTAAATTTTATTTTCAAGGTGATCGACATTTATGTCATCTGGGGAATAGTATAAAATGTAAGAAGTATGATAAGTAGCTTTTTATGATTCTCAAATAATAATGAAACGGTCTGACTTATCTAGTTCTGAGGGTCATTTAAACATTTTTTAAGGTTTGTGGAATGCCAAAATTTAAATATCAACAAAACAGTACTGAGTACTCATACCTATTAGAAAAATCATATATTTCTTTTTTTGCGGTTCTGTAAAAAGTTTACCTACCTATATGAAACCACAGGGGAGGGTAAATAACTACTACCAAGTTATGCTGAATTATTTGTAAAAACAAAAGAGGTACTTTGTCCCCCGACAAACAAGCACTGCAACTTCTAGAACGGAAACAGATTAAACCTCTGATTAAACTTTAGAATATTTAATCAACAGAGCCGTTAATAGTCTCCTATTATTTTTTTAATCAGTCTAATAATAATAATAAGACATAAACGAGTCTAAAGATCGGCAGACGGTTGCAGAATACAAGATTATGTAGCTGGTGACATACAGAAACTAGGATGGGAAATACCATAGACATAATACACAGTATCTATGTAATATAAGATAAATACTGAACATGTCAGTAAATAAAAGCTCAAAACTCACCTCGACGACAACTGTTGATACTGACGAGTTTTCGACAATTATCTACGTCAGACGATGGCAACGGACATAATTAGTTCACAGTTCACACGCACAGGGCGACGGACAAAACTAGATATTTAAGTTAAAAATTTAAACACAAAATTACAATGAAAATAACCGGTAAAATTCAAGACACCGAAACTACGAGACGATCACAGACGAACACGGCAGCCAATAGAGATTAGAGACGCAGCGACTTAATGTATAGATAAATTTACAAATTTGCTGTGTACGTGTATGTGTGTGTGTGTATGTGTGTGTTTGTGCAAGTGTGTGCGTTTTGCGCGATTACCGTGTACCTTCAACAATAAAATAGTTAATACTGTCAACTGTGCGCAACTTTACACACCTCACGGATTTGGCCGTCCTCCCGCTTTTTGCCGAGTGCGTATAATAATGTGTATTAACTCAAAACTGTTAACAACTTGACTAATTTTTTGTTATTGAGGAGAGAGGATGTCATATGTTCTATAGTCATATAGGAATGGGGGAATGGCAGAGCCTGTCGCTTGTCGCCCGAGCTGCTTCTCTCTTCTCTCCCGTCAACGCACTTAATACCTATCTATTATTGCTGCTGATTGCAGACGGAGGTTTCCAGTTTCCACTACTACTTTCATAGTTTCATTCGTATGTTCCACTGATAACTGATAAACTCTGACGCGATTTGACTCAATTGTTCGGCGGCACGCCAGCTGTTGGTTATGCCCAAAGCCCGGCTTACCTCCCAATACCGTGCCGTTTGAAATAAAAAGATCATTTATGTGGTACTGCAAAGTGCAAGTTTGGTATCCGGCTTACCAAACAACACGTGGCGTCATTACAGAATATTTTTAAATTTAGGTACTGTAATATAAAAATATTCATCAGAAAACCTTCGTTTTGTTTTGAGATTATTAGCTATAGCATAGTATAAGGATTACATCCACTCTTATTATGATTACATATGTTTTTAATATTATGTTTGTTCTGTATAATCTTTATGTATAATATTTTATTTTATTAAGTATATTTTTTAATATTTATTTATACCTTGTAATGAACCCTCAGAAAATTCGGTGATCAAATCCATACTTCATTACTTGCAATACAGAATATATGCGCCAAATTGTAAAAAAAATCCCCCTCCGTGAGCCAAATTTCGGAAAATTTTACTTTGAAGAGTATCTGCATTAAATTGTTAAAAAATTTGACCAATACAAAGATTTTTATTTCTCCCCCCCCCCCCATTTCTCCAATTTCCAACCCACCGCTATTTTAATCCACTTTGGTGGTTAAAATTCGGTAAATTTCGCATAACACAGTAAAAATTTTCAGACTTGTATCTTACCAATTTTAGTATTATGTGAAAGTTTCAGCTTATACCGATCATTATTGTGGAAGTTATGGCTAAAAATCTAAATCGATTGTGTCCAAAACACATTTGCAGTAATTTTTTACGTTTTTCCTTAATTTTGTTGTTGTAATTTTTTTATTTTCCAGACGCTTAAGTTTATGACCCCTCAAAATACAAAGTAGGTACTATCCGTGTCCATATATACTTATTATTAGAGATACTGACTTAAAAATCGGAGCATTATTGAAGAAGTTATATTGGTTACAATATTCTTAGTGTTAAAACAAAAATAAAATAAAAACACACATCATGTGAAAACCAATACATTTTCCGTTTCACTCAGAATCTAAAAGTATGGAAAATGAAGTGTCGGTTATAGTTTGTTAGAATCTTGGGCGTGTTAACACCATAATTATAGGCTATTAAAAACAACACCTGACCAGGAAACTACTCCTAATCTTAAGAATTTTCCAAAACTCAAGGCTCATGTTACGATAAAAAGTGTGAAATATAAATAAGTTTAAAACAAAAAACTGAAACCGGACTACCTATGGAATACAAATTCAAAACAAACTCATATTTTACTTCTTTCTATTAATGTTGTACTAATAATGATATCAACTTATATTATTTACAGACACCCTTTTCTCAGTAAATTTGAGTACCTATGTAAGTATATAACATAATATCCTATTCAAATAATTTTCATAAAAAAATCACGTTTTAAAATAAATTAAGTAAGTACAATTATAGATATATACATAATAATAATAATATATATATATATACATATTGTAGCGACGTAAACGCACCACGAGTCGTCCAAGTTGTTTACAATATTGTCAGTAAATAAAGGGAAACCCCATGTTCTAGAATATATCCTATAATTATCTCGTTAGGGTAATTTCGAAAAAGTTCTAAAACGATCGACGCTTATATATACATATATATACCGGGTGGTCAGACGCTCAGTCGGTTAGTCAGTCCGTGAGTACACTCGCGACACACCGTTAATTACATTCCGCGACATTCTCCGCGATATATTCCGCGATTCCTCCGTCATTGTAACGTATTTGATATTTGTTTTTTCACATTTATATTCATACGTATTTATGGAATATAGTGTTTATTTTAAATGAAATTAAATTGTGAGTGATTTTTTATTGCCTAAAACCCACAATATATATATATATATATATATATATATATATATATATATTATGTAAATCTATATATATATCTATGAGTACAATAGACTATCATCAGGAAAAATTATCCATATACCTATAACATAGAGTACTCTATGACCTATAATCTATAAAAGTATTATAATCTAACTTGGACGTCTTTAACTAATTTCATTTTAAAACATACATAATATCATTGAATAAGCATACTATAATAGTATATTTAATCAAAATAAATAAATAATTATATTTAATTAAAAATGATAATATTTATGTGTCAGCCGTAAGTCTACGCACCTTACGGGCGTTTGGCACTTGGCAGGTTAGGTTAGGTTATCCTTTATTATCTATGAATTGCTCTTTAAAATAAACATCAAACATTCTATACATTGGAATCACAGAATAGATGAATTGTGTTCTGTAAAAAATAAATAGTTGATAAATGATAAGACATCATTGCCGGATCTGTATAGTTTATCTTGTCCATACTTAAATTGTATTCTTGTCTATGCTCACATCTCACATATTAAAATCATATCATTTTTCGCTATTAACTCATTCCTTGGACTATTGACATAGTAAAGAGATTAAACTTACGACTTGGGAGTTATGTGTATCAAGTAAATAGAAATAAATAATTCATTTTTATTAAATTTGAACTAATTACAATCAAAAAATTGTACACATTATACTTCTATTCCATCACACATTTTAAAGCAAATATATTTGGATGGATTTTCTCACATTGCGTTTTTGTACTTATCCTTAATGAAGTGTTTTTGTTCAGATTAATGTAAATCTAATGTATTTTATATTATACCTGAATCGCGTACTTAGGTAAAGAAACAATCAATTTGTTCTAAAATTTCATTCTACCAAAGTAGGACTTAAATAAAGTTACGAGATATGACAGATTGAACAAAATAAAAATTAATTAAATTTAACACTTGCCCCCTTGGACTAAAAGCATATCAATCCCAAGTATAACTATATTATTTAGTTCGAAAATTCGACTAATGTTCAATGTGTTTTTACCTTATTGTGCCTCCTTAATCAATGCCAAACAACTAGGTAGCTAAACAATGTTTCATACTTGCATGTTAAAATAACAATATGAAATATCTATGAATTGTTTGAATTGCTTATTGATTATGGTTTTTTTGTTTTCTAGCTCTAGAAGACTAATACCTATATAAAGACTATTATACATCTTACTAGAAAACATGTTGACATATCCCACATTTGAAGGTTATTCTCGTAAAATAATGACACTTACAATGATTATAAAAAATGATGAAGTGTTGTTGGGAATGAAAAATCGTGGTATTGGTACAGGAAAATGGAATGGTTTTGGTGGAAAAGTAGAACCAAATGAAACAATTGATGATGCTGCTAAACGGTATACAATTTTTTTTTAACAGGGTTAGGTATACTATAGTCTGAATGTTCTAAATTGTCTAAACACGTCAATGTCACAGCTTACAAAAATTATTTGAATAATTAATTATAGTAAGCCACTATAATACTTTTTTATTGGTATTATCAATATGAAATTACAATTTTATTTATTCATAATAATTTTTCAAGTATATTCTTTTTTAAACAACACAATTCACTTTAATTAAAAAATACGTATTGTAAATTTCTAAATACCAATATTGTATTTAAAATAAATTTTTTGTAAGTTTTTTTTCTGGTGTCCTTTTTCTGCTAGATACAGCTGTGGTAAAGTAATCATAATAATAAGCGTAATTTGTGTAAATTTTATAATTTGTTCAATCAATATTTGTTCTTAGTGAAGTTAAAGAAGAATGTGGATTAGATGTGCTTAATATGGAAAAAATTGGAGTCATAGATTTTGAGTTTGCTGGCTCTAAAGAATTAATGGAAGGACACATATATATGTGTGATAGCTTCAGTGGTAATATTGTTGAATCTGATGGTAAGAAAAATGTTAAGTAACCTTTTTTTTTTTTTAATTAAGTTGGATCAATTATATTTGTACTAATTAAGCTACAAAAGTATTGTGTTTTTCTTTTTTAGTATATTGTAAGCAAATATTATACCCATGTATATATGTAATTTTGATGACACATATTTTTTTCATCTATAAATCACTATTATTACAATATTTAAAAAAAAACAGTACCTTTGTAGCTTATTAGTTACTACTTATTACCTTGTTAAATTTTATATTGATAGCTTTATCTTAATAAATTTATTTACGTTGTATTAATTTTTATAGAAATGGCGCCAATTAATTGGTTCAAAGTAAAAAACCTACCAAATGATAAAATGTGGATAGATGATAAATTTTGGTTTCCTATGATACTTAAACGAATTCCATTTAAAGCACATTTTAAATATTTAAATGATGATACTATGTTAGACAGAACTATAATATTGTTAGATTCCCCTCAAAAAACCAAGGAAACTTTAGTAAATGTTGTTGTTAAAAACAATAGTAAAATACTTATTCATAAAAATGCCAATAAAATTAAATATTTAAATGGACATGAACAAATTGCACAAGGAGAATCAATTGAAAATGCTGCTTCTAGGTTAGTTCGTTAAACAAATAATTGCTTCTCAAATTTAAATATTCAATTGTTTCAGGTGTTTAAATAATTTGTATGGAATAATATCCAATCAAATACATAAAATAGCAGTTGTAAACATTGAACTTATTGATAAATCATGTATACAAGAGATAAATGTTTTTGTAGTGGATGTTTCAGAAAATACAAATAGTTCAAAATTTAAAGGTACATTTTCAGTTGTTTGTAGTATTGCTGGTTTATTAATTTTTACTAATAAGTAATTATTGTAATTTGTGTATCATTAACTTAGTTTTTGAATGTAATCTGTATATAGTGCTTTAACTGGAAAAAACAATAGTTGGGTTGCAGTTAAGTAAAATATAAGGAATATTCTGATTTTGTATTATCATTGGGACTATTTAATGAATAGTTGGGCCTTTAGCTATTTTGAAAATAAATGAAGTAACATTCAAGCAGTGGGTTTGATTTTAAACCAAATTTGATTACTTATTTGTTTGTGTTTTTTAAATTTTGTTACTTCAAAATTTGTTTAAAAAATTCACTCAGCGTATAGTTCTGTGTAGAATTGTTTTCACTATACTGTGTACATAAATATTAATTTTTTTTAGCTAAAAATCTAAAACAACATTTTGGAATATTTATATTTAAAATTATGACAAAAACATTTATAGCCACTTTACTATAACACATTTTAACATACCATTATGATAATTGTTAGGCAAAAGCTTTTGTAAAATAAAATATTACTTCCCTATGTGAACTTCATTCTTTTGATACTATTGTACATCCAAGTCTTACTTTTATTTATTCTAAAACAAAGTGTTTGATATTAAAATGACTGACTTAATTTTACCACAGTTTACCAAGTAAAAATTAAAAACACTTGAGCTCCCACAACGTCTTTGCATGTATTATTATTTACATATATTAAGTGTATGAACTCAATTTTTAATTTAGTAAAGTAATAAAATATTGATGATTTTTTTAGATTTTCAATGGTTAGATATCAAGAGCATAACTGTAGAAAGCATGTGGCCAGATAAGAAGTTTTTTTCAACACTACTTACCATGACCCCATTTAAGGCATATTTTCTTATTGATGAATATGATGTAGATAATATTATATTGTGCAGCAAATATATTATATAACTATGTATTTTTCAAATATTTTAATCAATGAGTTTTAATTTTTTTTTTTAATCATTTGAAAACATAAATGTATCTTCAGTATTGACTAAATGGGGCGATAAAAAAGTTACTGACCTGTTTAATTTATGTTGTCTATACTACTCTATTAGTAATTATTGAGACACACAATTGAAATAATTTCTTACAGTTAACTTTCTTTTTAAACTAGGAATAATTTATTGTCCATTAAAAAAGTGTTTCATGCTCTTGTAGTTTGAAGAAATTATGAATTATGGTCAGTCGTTCATGCCAGATCAACCACAACAGGAAGTATTTACTAACAGAAATAAATACAGATTTGAACAATGAGATAACATTTCCCCAGAATCAATATATACTTAGAATAGTATTTATAACAATTAACAATATTTCTTTTATGTGGTTAAAAATTTTAAAAATCAGTTATACAATTTTGTTTTCTAGACATTTTTACATTGTTAATTTCTTGTTTTTGGTTTGGAACTCTTCTATAAATATTTAAAATTTAATGAAATATTTACACATTGAAATCAATTACGCATAAACATTATTTAAATTTCAAACAAATTTAACTATTTGTTAGGCAAATTACAGAACTTTGAAATTTTACTGTTTTTGTTTAATAAATCATCAAGATTTAATTTTTAAGAGCAGAAACTTCAAAATGTATTTCTTTCTAAAAAGTGGTCACTGATCCTAGGTGGAAAAACTTCCACACTCTCAACTCCTGTAATAGATAGATAATTTTAGATGTTTTGGCAGAGACCTAAACAATAGTGACACCAGAAATTTAGAACCAGGTGGAAGAGTCTGGGGATACATATTTATAGAAAATTCAAAATGTCATATTATCAATGTATTTACTGATGTAGGGTATATTTTAACTTTTTTAATTAAATATACACTTCATATTAGTCAACAATAATTACATTTTTGAAAAATTTTTATGAATTTCTAATTTTAAATTCTCAAAGCTTTTGCAATTGTTGCATTAGCAATTCACAAAATATATTTTTAACAAAAACAAAATGTAATAAAAATAAATTAAATGTATGCTATTAGATGCATCAATGCATGTTTACTGGATAAAAACAAAGAAAATAAACATATAATGTGTGTATATATATATATATATATATATATAAATACAAAATATAATTTAAATTTTTTTTTCTTCATAGAGCAGTTTGGCATTCCATTTGTTAGATTAATTTACTTTCCATTCTGAAGAATTCGGCAGAACTAAACAATTAACATTGTAAAATGACACTTGGCTTGAATTTACAATGGCCCATAACATAGGAACATTATCATGAGGGATAGAAACAGTGACTTTGGAGACATTTGGAAAAGTGTCTGTATCCTCATCTCTATACAAAAAACAGATATATCAATTATTAATCATTACTTGATTATCTACACACAATTAATGTTTGTATATTTAATATTTTAAAAAATCAATTTTCGTACTCAAAAACAACAACTCTAAAATTTGGAGCTGGCCTAGTGGACTTTGCAACATTGTTATCTGGGTAGTATACGTCATAATGTACTTGGTGCCCATTATTACAATCAATTGTTGATTTATAGTGAACAGTTTTTGATTTGACTGCAAATAATTTCATTCTGATGTGACCTTTGACAAAATAAATACGAACAAGCATTAAGAATATGTATAGCATAATTTTTCAGAAAAAATTTATTTTATGAAATAAATATTATGGTCATGTCTCATTCTGGAGATAAAATATTAATTTTACTTAAAAGTTGTCTTAATTTAAACATACTTTTAAAATTAAAATATCATCCAAATTATTTAGTTTCAAAAATAAGTAAAAAAAAAAGACCTTGATAAAAAATTAATAATGTAGGTACTTATTAAAATAATATGATGTACAAGACACATTTTACTTAAAATGTTGTATGCATTATCGTACAATAATAAAAATATATTTGTGTTTACTTTATTACTTGGTATGTTAAATTGATTTCCAAATAAATTATTACAATTATCTTCAAAAGTTGTACTTGATGCAAGTTTTTGTAGTTCACTGTTAGAATAGTTTTTTTCTATACTACTCAAATTTAAAGTTTGAACAGAATAATCCATAAGTTCTTCATTATTCAGTTGTTTTCTTTCACCAACTAATTTATTTGTTGTTTCAGTTTCATTATTTGATGAATTACTTGTATTTAAAGTAAAATTTTTTTGCACTTCTTCAGTTTTCATATTCTCTTCATTGTTTGTATTCATAAGTTCTTTGCTGTTATACTTTGGCATAATATTTAAATTGCACAAATTATAATTATGGTTTGGAATAGAAATTGCCACATTGCTTTTAATAGGTAAACACATGTCTTCAATATTTGTATTTGAAAGTTTAGGTTTTTTAACACAGGGCACATAATTAAAATCATTGCTTTGATAACTTACAGAGGTTTTAATCATGGGAATATTTTTTTCATATACCGGATATACTCCAGTGGATTGTATATCATTTAGTATTGGTAATTTTGTAAAAATTTTTTGAGACTTATAATTGTTTGATTCATGATGAGAAATCACTTCAGTAATTTTAGTCTGACCATCAGATTGAACAGCTACATTAAATGAATATGTATCATATTTTGGCAATACATTATAGGGCATTAAGCATGAAGAAGGTTTTGGTATTATTACCCTAGTTGAAAAATTTATATTGGGAAGATCTACTTTATTTTTACTATTGTAAACATTTTTAATTTGCTTGTCATCAGTAAAATTTGATTTTTTTGTTTTCAAAAGTTGTTTAGTTAAATCTTTTGAACACATTTTATTAATATTCTGTACTTCTTTGTCATGTCTAAATACACGAAACCCCAATTTTACCAAATAACCATAAGTTCTGAATTGATTAAATGTACAACCATTACTAAAATCCAATAACAAGGTAAATGCTTTTTTTATTGATAATTTTCTTCCTTTCCAAGTTAGTACTAAACATTTCTGAAAAAACAAAATAAATACATACTGTAGGTAACACTAATAATTAGAGTATATGAAGTTGTATATTCAGTAAATCAAACAAAACACCCTACCACAAAAATTCATTTTTTATTTTTTAAGTTAGTATGTACTATTATTTAAATTTCTTTTTTTTGTTCTGAAAATGGTAACGTGACCAAAATATGTATCTACTTATAATAAAAAGTAAATTTTTGTGTCAGGGTGTTTTGTTTAATTTATTATATGTACATAATATATATATATTAGGGTGGCCCTTATTTTAAGATCCTGGAATTTTTTAAGTCTTACTCCCTAAATTAGTTCTAATATACATAAAAATGAAGTGTACAAAATTTCAAGTCGATAGGATAAGTTTAACCCGTGCCTCCCACCCCATAAAGTTCAAAAGCACGAATTTGGTCAAATAACCACCATTTTTTTAAAAATTTTTCTTAATATCTCGTTTTTACTATTTCATACAAAAATACTTATAGAACATTATTTATTGTAAATTAAATTTTCTATAACTTTTTTTTTATACAATTTTTTGATAAACCTAATATTTTTTATTATAATTGATCATGAAACATTTAAATTTAAAAATAACGGTACAGTTACACAAGATAACAAAATTCTAACATCATTATATTATATTTTTATCTTCTTATTAAATTTGAAAAACTGATTACATTTATTATCTGAAATAAGCACACACTATACTTCAATAAAATCATATAATTTAATTATTTTGTCACAAAAATAGACCACTCTATAAAACTGATAATAAATGTTTAAATTTTTGCACGTAATATAACGATCGATTGTTAGTTAGTACACTGCGAACCACGATAGATTGAAAAACAAGTGCTGTACATTATTTTTCATCATGGCTTCAACATCTACATAAAATATTGTTCTTCGTGAGCATGATAAAATATTTTTAATTGGTAGTACTTCCAATCAAATTATTGGTAGTAAATTACCGTCAAAAAAACAGGCATTACGTGTACTTTTTTTTAATATGCGTAAAGTAAAACTCAACCTACACGAAAGTGCAAAACTTGTTATCCAAGAAATAGTTGTATTTTGGCAAAAAGCTCGCATTCCGGTTAGACAAGAATATAATAGTATTAAGAAGCTGGAATCATTATACGAAGAATGGAGAACTTTACAGAAGCATTCAACGAGAACAACCGAAATACATAAGAAAAAACAAGAATGTTTTGTGAATGAGTTGGATGACCTTTTTGATATTGCACATATGAATGCATTGGAAATTTTTAAACGTTTTCAACAATTTTGGCCAAAAGTTAATGTTAATAATTATAATATCGGATTAGAAGATAAAATTGTCAGTGAAAATTTAAATGATGTAACTAATGTTATGTTATCTTTTTGTATGGAGCAATTACGCAAATATCATAACAGAGACGATTATAGAGAGTTGTTGGAATTATCTGTAATATTTCTTGGTGGTACCCCTACTCGTGGCATATCTTTTCTATATCCAGGTGCAATGCACCACGCTCGTTGGATGTCTAAGGCCATTTATTCATTAAAAATATTTATATTTCGAAAGCAATTTAAATTAAAAAAAAATGAAGAAGATTCAATTCGGTCAATTTGTATATTTTTAAATCGATTATATATTAAGGCATGGTTTTGTGCACCTATTGCTTCTTTAGCCCCATTTCAAGATTTACAATTTTTGAAAAGTCTCATCAATTACCAAAAAATTAATAAAAGTATATCTCAATCGACTGTTAAAAAACTAAGTAATCATTTGTGGTATTTAGCACCTGAAACAGCAGCACTGGCATTTTTTGATTTAACTTTATCAATTGAATCAAAAATTAAAATGGTTGATTCTATAAAAAAAAAATGACTTAATTTCTGAAATTAATAAAAGATTTATAGTTTCACCAAATGAAGTATTTCAAATTATGAAGAAGGAAATACACGATTTTATTTACGTTGAATCTACTTCATTTTTTACACGATTTGGAATATCAACATCATTTTTGGAACAATGTCCATCAACGTGGGATACAAATGAAGATTACCAAAAAGGTCTTGAAATTATAAATACACTTTGTGTTACAAATGACACGGCAGAAAGAGGATTTAAGCTCATGGAGGAATACAATACGGTCCTGACAAAAAATGAGGAACAAAAGCAATATGTGCTTCAAGTTGTTGAAGAATATCGCCGTAAGTATCCAAATAGTTTAAAAACTACGGTTATAAGACCAATGTAATTATTTTTCTTTTTAAATAAACTATAAAATATAAATTTTAACAAATTTAATTTCTGTAAATATATATTAAATATAATACATTTTGTAATAATCTTGTGTAATCGCTATGTTATTTTTAAATTTGAACGTTTCGTGATCAATTATAATGAAAAATATTAGGTTTATCAAAAAACTGTATAGAACAAAAGTTATAGAAAATTTAATTTACAATAAATAATGTTCTATAAGTATTTTTGTATGAAATAGTAAAAACGAGATATTAAGAAAAATTTTAAAAAAATGGTGGTTATTTGACCAAATTCGTGCTTTTGAACTTTATGGGGTGGGGGGCACGGGTTAAACTTAACCTATCGACTTGAAATTTTGTACACTTCATTTTTATATATATTGGAACCAATTTAGGGGGTAAGACTGAAAAAAAAATAACAAAAAAAAATCACCTATATGACGAAGGGCCACCCTAATATATATATACATAATATAAGTTACAGTCAATTCAATAAAAAGTACATATAAAGTTTGTTTCGGCTCAAATACACATTTATTTTATGTATATTTTAAATATAATCTGTGATCTTACTATGAACACATAAAGTAATTAAATAATAAATCTTACAAATTAGGATATTTTTTTAATGAGATAGCACATTAAACCAACAAATTTTTGTTTCCAATTAACAAATTTTCTCAGTTTGTAGTCTTAGATCAATGACTGATTAATGAATATTGAAAGCTAAATAGCAGAATTTATAGTAGCAAGTTTTTCACTTTAAAATAGTGACCTATTTCAAAACAAGTTTCAAACATAAGTGAGTTTTATCCTTAAGGTTTCACCCGTAAACAAGTGGTATTGCAGCCAGTGGAGGATCCAGGGAGGGTCTAGGGGTCATGACCTACCCCAGAAATCAAGTTTAGATATTTTATGTGCTTTTTATTTTCCCCCCAAAAAAAATTTTTTACATTATATAATCAGCATAAATTTTTTAAAGTTATATAATTATAACTAAATTATAATATGAACCATACTCTTCCTTTAGATTTAATCCTCAAGGAGTATTTTTTTTTTATTAAAGTAATTTGACCCCCCCCAAATTTTATTTCTGGATCCGCGCCTAACTGCAGCTGGGTGTCAATTTTCTCTCCAAGTGTTATTTATTTTAAAATAGTGACCTACTCTAAAGTGAGTTTCACCCAAAGCTAGTTCCAGAATAAACTATATATTTTTGAATAAATAATTGTTTTTTATGTATTTTGAATTACATAACTAACAAGCAAATATTAATTTATAAAATAATATTACTAACTTTCAGTGATGTTTTTTTAACTCTTTCCCCTAGAGTATTTGGTGTGTAACTTTACAACAGTGGAATATATTGTCATTTGTATAGAAATATATATTTTAATCAAAAATTAAATAATTACCATTTCCATTAAGCATAAACATTCTTCTGGGTATAAATACACTGTTTTGTTTCGAGAATGAGAAAAATTTTTGGTAAGGTTTTTTGCAACCCTTGTGACTTTTGCTAACTTTAAATCATTGTCCCACTCAGCTTCAGATAGAGTCACACTATAAAATAACACCGACACATTAATATAAATATTAGGTAAATAGATACTAAAATTAAATTAAATTTTGATATCGACACAATATAATATTTATTGATGGGTAGTCAAAAATGTCATGTGACTTCACTAGGCCATACATATTGTTTGCTTTATATGATTATCGATAACTTATTCATCTAAAGATATTATTTTTATAACATGATGTGTTCTATGATATGTGATATATTATTTCTACAATAAACAATAAAATGTATAGGCTAAAACAATAGTTTTGATGATCCTACGCTCTATGTTATCTTAAGGGGGGCGGACACTAGGCAACAAAAAATTACTCTCGAGTTATTTAAAAAAAAAATAAATAATAACAAAAAAAACTAAACAATGAATACAAATTCTGATGAAATTTTGTTTTTACTTGTCTAATACAAACCAACTCATTATAGAAAACAAAATAATGTAGTATGTCATTTTAATACATTTATTATTATTAAAAAATTTATTTTAAACAATTTTGATTCAAATAATTGATTTTCTGAACTATAATCTTTAGCCAAATTTTCATACTATGACTCACAAGCTGATACGGGCTTGAAGCCTGCACTTGACTTCTCAACCGTGCACCTAAATCGGAAAGTATCAAATTCTAGCTAATCAGTTTGCAGTGTCTAACACGTAGGGTCCCGGGTTTAATTCCAATCTCCACAAAAAACTTTTAAGCTAAATTTCTAGTACTTTCCTGAATGGCCCACGTCATCACATGGCCGTGTCAAAGCTTAATGGTTTCTATGGCTCTATGGTTTCCACATTCCTGTAAGTGTCCTTGGTACTTCAATATTAGTAGAGTGAAATTCTTTCTACAATTTTTTTTGGAAATTTTCCTTCCACTAGCACCTTATGGGCTTATTATTAAAAAGATCTTTCAATCATCCAACTACTACCTCAAATTTACACCTCTGTATACACTCCACCTGGTACTATTTTTTTTCTTTTTTAATGGCCTTCACTCCCTCTTTACTAAACTAAACTTATCAATCCTTTGTTCCATGAACAACTCTCTATAATTTTTTATTGAATTTAACAACACAATACAAATATGATCAATATTTCATCAAAATAAAGAGTAATTCATATTTTTTTTATTTTAAATATTATTATATTTTAAAATCTTACCTTCTCTCATAACGAGGTTGTTGCAATAGAAGTTTTCTGAGAGATAATAATTCATTTACTTCTCCAACTTTACATTTTACACATTTTTCACTATTTTTGTCATTAAATTTCATCAGATAATTTTTAATACATTTGTGGTCTGAACCCAAGAATACTCTGCAGAAGAAAAAATCAAATGTAATACATCTAGGTATAACAATTCAAGTTTTTATACTAATCTAGTACATCCAATGGATTAGATTTGATAATATATCTCTAACTAATTAAACTTACTAACTTATAAATGATTTATTATAGTAACTATATAATTGTTAAAACTCTATTACTCATTTCCAGTGGTTAAATTTTACATTTGCGTAGATAATTTTGTTCAACTAATAATTAAAGAGTCACAAATGTTATAGTTAAGAATGTTTAATAGTTTGTATGCTTTTGGTACCAGTAGGTGATGTACATTTTTTAACACAGAACTACAATTTATTAAACGCTTACCACACATGGTATGAACAAAAGTGAACTTTTAAATATAAAGTATTTTAAACTAGTATAGGGACTCTACTAAATTACAATACATACATTCAACTTGGACAAAAGGTTAAAAGTCAATTTTCAAACAGACAGAGCACGCAAATTGTTGGTTGTGATTGATAGTGCTTGATTTGTGGGGGTAGGTCTCATTAATTCTCATTCTTTTTAGTTTCAAAATGTAGTGAAAATCAATGTATTGGTTTTTTTTTTAATTTAGAATTATCTTCATAAAAGTTGAAAATCTCTGCTCTATAGTCAAGGTTTAATACTTTTACAACTACATATTCATTAATGAATTTCTATTTTCTAAAAAGTGTATTAACCAAACTGTAAGTAGAACAGCTAATCGCTGCAACAGGTGGAGTTTATTACTTGTAATTTATCAATATATACTATTGCTCTGTAAATGAACACCAGGTTGCTTTACGATAAATCCTAGAATTTAATTTGTTTTTCAATTAATTTGAACTTTAATTGCAACTCTAATTTAGAGGTATAATCTTATGTTAGGATCGGAGTAATACCCAGAAAATTGATTACAGAAAAAAAAAACTTCAATGTAAAATTAATAAATAACAATTGTGACACAGAACACTATAAAATCTACACGCTACAGAATATAAAACAAAAAACATTATTTTAGTATACATTTTTACTAAAATAATAGTAGGTAAAATACAACATAAAATAAAAATAACAAAAGAAGACAGCTGTTAATCAAGTGCTTCAAAACCAACTTACTCGTCAACATCCATTGTAGCGTGTAGTTCAAAAATACATGTTTTTCGTACGCTTTTTTAAACATTAACAAAAATGTAATTATTCGTACGATCCAAACGGTGTAGTGGCCGGTGAAAAGCTTTTCGTCAGTTGGTATTATTATAAATATTAATGAACGGCCATAGTCAAATGTACACTTATAATCAGTACTGAAACAATATAGAACATATTCATTAATGTTACAACTTAAAACACTGAATACAAGTTATTGTTATCTCCCTAATTGTGATTTGTGTTGTGTTCGGAGTTGTGTCTACGGTTGTAGATGGTTGTAGACACGGCCTTAGAAATTAGAAAACTCTTGTGGATTTTTGGATATCATTTTTCAATCTTAACATGTTAACATGTCTATAACATGTTAATCATCTATTCTGTGGTACCAAATACTGTATAATATGTCATATACAGTATTTGGTGGTACTATCTTTATTCTATGGTGGTACCACGATTTAAGATTAAAGATATTATCTATAACCATGCATGGTACGCTATGTATCGTCCACGGTTTCTGGTATCATCCATGTATTTATTATCTACTATGATTCGTCATTTGGCAATACTCATTATTACTCAGTTAAGTACAGAGTTAAGAAAGTTTCTTCTACTTGATATCTGCAGTTTATTAATTTATTACAAAGCCAAATTGAAGGAAACGTTCTTTTGTGTATTCTGTTCGTTACAACATTTTGCTGTTAATGTGTTTGTCGATACTTGATACAAATTTTTTTTTTTTAGTCCAACCTACATAAATTTGTTTCATGATTTATCTTAACAATATATTTGACTTCACTTCTGTTTTTGCTATGCTCTTGTCTGCCTTGTAAGTACTAGCTAATCCTCTGGGTTTGTCAGTTCAATTACATTTGCATTCAACTGTTTTTTGTAACCTACACCCATAAGGGCCTTAAGTGATTAAATGTGAGTTTTTAATTTTATCTTAGTCGTTTTAAGACTGATTCTAGATTTAAGTAGGACACTTATTAAATTATTATTCACCTTCTATTTTAATGACTAAATAATATAGTACCCATACATATGTTATATTATTTTGATGATAATATCTTGTGTTGTATCATAATTCAAAATGTCAAAATATTCAAATGGCTCATACAAATTCTATGTATTTAATCAAGATAATTTTAATTCAACTTGTTTTATGGGCATTCCTAAGTATTATTTTAAAATTTGTTTTTTTTATCATACTTTTAAAATGATCCTATTTTATATTAAATTTTTTTCTTTTTTTGTTTATGCACATCATGTTTATTAGTTATTAGTGCAAATTGAATTTTTAATAAAGTTTTTTAAATTAAAAAGAATAGAAAAATTGTTTTTCTTTACAACATTTCAGTGCTTAACATATTCCGTATGAGTAGCTAAATAAATTATTTAAGTAGATATAAGTTGATTTCCTACGTTGTTGCAGCCCAGAAATAGACTTTTTATTAGGTCTTTTTAAATAATTCAAAGCCTTGATTTTATTTCACTGTCTGTTACACGTAAATTATTGGAATTTTTAAGGTTTTTTAGATTCAACATACCAATCAATCTGTTTATTGATGCAATAAGGATTCTGTAAAAGTATAAACTGATTTAAATTTTTGAAAACGTTTACATTTGATCCCACAAGTCACATTTTTATTTTCTTGCCATATTTTTTTTAAAAATTAAAAATCAAAATTAAATTTAATGATTTGTTTCCTAAATATGATTGTAAACATTCAGAAAATAAAATTGACAATGTGGCTTGCAGGTTCTAGTGTAGACGTTTTTAAAAATAAAATCAAACTAAATAACACCTCAAATCAGTTTTCAGAAATCTTATTGCATTAATAGATTGATCGGTATCTTGAGATTTAAAACCATCTAAATTCCCTTGATTTACACTTTGAATCTCCAAATTGTTCCTTCAACAATTGTTGATTTTCTGAAGTTTGAATGATGTTAGCAAATTATTTTTAAATACATAATGGATATTTTGATTTGTAGCATTTTACAAGAATTCTAAATATTTGACTAATTTAAGAGTTTTTAGTGCATATTAATATTAGGTAACTATATACCCATTGCTTAGTTATGATTTATGTAATAATACAATGAGTTATAATTAATACTACCTATTTTTTCAGTCAACATTCATAGTGTTTTCTATTAACAAAATGTTTAAGTTTAACTCATCACATAAACATACATCTAATAACCAAACTGATAAAGACCTCAAAGAAGAAGGTAATCGCTTATTCAGTTACAAACATTATGAAAAGGCCATTGAATGTTACAACAAAGCTATTGTAAGTAAAATTAAGTTCATTTATAAAAATAATATTTGTGTGGTTAATATGAATATTTTTTTGTATCCAGATAAAAAATCCAGTTGTCCCTATTTATTTCACGAACCGAGCATTATGTTTTTTAAAATTAAAGCAATGGGAAAAAGCTTGTACAGATTGCCGACGTGCTTTAGAGATGGATTTTGGTTTCATAAAAGGTTGTTTTTTCTTGGGAATTGCGCTAATTGAATTAGGAAGTTATGATGAAGCCATAAAACAATTACAAAGAGGTGAAAACTCCTGTTTAAATAAACATTTATTTGAATACTATTTTACTTATTGTGATTTATCATTAGCTCATAATCTGACAAAGGAGAAAAAAGTGAATTATGGTGATGACATTACAAGTCAACTTAGAAGAGCTCGTAGACTAAAATGGGAAAAACAAGAAGAAGTGAGACAAAATCAAGAAATAGAACTTTTGGTAAAATAAAACTATTGTTAAATATATATATATATACTAATAACATATCAGCAATAAGTAGTTAAGATGTTTTAATTTAAATCTAAACAGTCATACCTGACAAAATTGATGAATGATGACATGGCTCGAAAAATCAGTGATATTAAAACTCCTTCAAATGATGAAACTGAAATTGAAAAATATGAGAATTCTGTTGCAGAAATTAAAAACCAAAGTGTATGTTTAAAAGGTTGTTGAATACTTGTATATTTTTTAGTTAATGTTTTTTTTTTAATTTTAGGAACAATATTCTACAGAACTACGTACAATATTTGCTAAGAACGATGATAGGCGGAAGGTAAGAATAATACCTATATGATATTAATTTTTAATATCTAGTAACATATTTAAAATTTAAAATTATTTTTTGTCTATTAGAAACGTGAAGTACCAGATTATTTATGTGGTAATATAAGTTATGATATTTTGCGAGATCCTGTCATAACTCCGAGTGGAATAACTTATGATCGTAAAGATTTAGAAGAACACTTAATGGTAAGTATCTAATTTTGTATACCTAATCCTTTTTCAAATTATTTTCAGTTGATATTACCTATTAACTGTTTGTTTAAATATTTGTTGTGTCTTTTTGGTTTTATAATTATATTTTGTTAATGTGTTTTTATATACAATATCAAAATAGAAAATGTAAGTTTTTTTTTTTTTTTAATGTTTATACTAGAAAGTTGGACATTTTGATCCTGTTTCACGCCAACATTTAACTACCAGCCAACTTATTCCAAACTTGGCTTTAAAAGAAGCAGTTGAAGCATTTGTTATGGATAATGAATGGGTAAACTATTACTGCACTTTGTAAATCTCAAGCTTGACATACAAAATGTACTTAAATTTTAATTATATTAATATACTCCTAAAATTTTCCATTCATGAGTCAAGAATAATCATTTATTAAAAATCATGTAAACTTTGTGTCTGTATTTGTACTAGTTTTATGTATAGTTAATAATGAATTATAATATAAGTCATTCATGAATTATGCATTTAAACTTGTAGTTTCTTAATTATATGCTTATTATCTTTTTACATTTTTTTTATTAATCAAGAGTTTCAACATTATTATATTTTCCCAGGACATATTATACTACCAAGCTCGCTCAGATTCGTTTTTTTAAAATCAATGATTTATCTTTGTATTTGGTTATTGAATAATATGTTTAAACTAATAACTAAACTTCCAAACTTGCAGTAACTGGTTTTGATTGACTCACGTTGTAAAAATAGTAGTTAATATTACAACATCCTAGAATTTAGAATTGGATTGTATAATTAATTCTCCTTACATTTTTCGGTCAATTGTGTTAAAATGGGCCGATATAATTTTAAAACTCAAAGATCCAAATTTCTCAGGATTGGCCCTGTAGTTATATTATGTACAGCATGAATGGTGTTGGTCAGTGGCCTATACAGCATTTTCTAAAGGAAGCCGGAAAGGGACATAAATATATAGCTCATAGTATCTTCTTCTTCCAGTCTTCAATCCTTAGATTGGTTTGCTGCAGTTCTCCATGCTTCCCTATCATTACTCAATTCCTTTAGTTCTTTATAACTATTCTTCCCCATGTCACTTATTATTTGCTTCATATACTCCATCCTTGGTCTTCCTCTTCCTATATGGCCTTCAACGTCCCCTTCTATGACGGTTTTTGTTATACTCTCATGGCGTAGTAGATGTCCTATCATTTTAGCTCTTCTAACTTTTATGGTATGCCATAGTATTTTCTTTTCTTTTATTCTATTTAGTACTGCTCCATTCGTTATTCTATCAATCCATTTAATTCTTAACATTTTACGATAACACCACATTTTGAAGGCCTCTAGTTTTCTTTAGCTCATAGTATAGATATTACAATACATTAATTTACCCCAAGATGTATTTTAGATAATATAGGTAAAGTTCCTATAACACTGGATAAGAAAAGTTTAGAAGAAGGATGTTACTTTTAAATTATGAGAGCAGCAATTTAAAATTTAACATACAGGTGAATTGCATGTATCCCTTACAATTCAATTAGGTAGGTAAGTAAAGAAATTTATATACTGAATACCTCTCACATTAAGGATTGTTTATTTTCTGTAAATGTGTAAAAATAAGAAAAATTAGTGCTTTAAGCCTCAATAAATGTGCTCTCCTTGTAACTAAATTCTTGTACTAAGTTCAATGTCAACAATAGATTATCTGTTTATTAATATAATAATGGGTACAGTTGTACAAATATCAATATTTAGCAATAATGTTAACAATAAATCAATGTATTATAATATACATATTATTTGTATATACATATTTAATTTTATATTATACATCTTATTTGTGTTAACAATAGTAGTAAAAAAAAGGAGGTGGTTTAAAATTGCTGTTCATAGGATACAATACTAAAAATAAATAGGTATGTAGTTATAAATGATACATAACAATATAGGTATGTATTTTTTTTTATATACATTCGTATTCTACATTAATTAATTACACATGCATAGGTATCATTCAATACTTATTTACTTACTAATACATTTAATAAATATACATAGTACCTCTGATTTCAGAAGTGGACTTTTTAATTACTAGTATTTAGAAAGAACACATTCCCAGGAATGCATTAATTTTTAAGCATCTTAAGAATTATTGCTTGTTGGACTTGGAATGACCTTGCAAATTAACATAATTGCTAACCATTTTTATAAATTATAAACAGTACTTATAGTTAGGTATTTTTGAGGGATATATTATAATATAATGCTAATACTATGATTTTTAAATTTCTTATCAAAATTCTTAATGAAATAAAGTAAACACTAAAAAATTTAAAAAAAAGTAATTTGAATTTGCATCTTAATACTTTTAATTATTATGTAGCATAGCCAAAAATGTATTGTTTTTAAAATAATGTTTTTCCTTTTTCTGTAATGTCATAACACTAAACAGTTTGGAAAGTGGACGGACATGGATGGTACTTTATTCGAAAAGTTTTTTGAGTTAAGGGTCAAAAACCAAAACATTTATGAAAACTTTATGGTGTAAAATACACAATTTTCTGGTTTGTGACCACATTTATGTGTAAAAGGAAAGCTCCGAAGTTCACAATGGCGTCACTAGGAGGCGAATGGGGAGGGTCCGCCCTATGCCTCGTTATTGTAGAGGCCTCAAAAAAGAATTAGATTTTTTTTTGGGAGCCCTGTGAATTTACTCCCTTTCACAAACTTTACTCCTTTTCTTTCCTTAATTTCTGAAATTTATTTCCCGTCTTTCCTTTCTTCTTTTATTTAATTTCAAAATTCAAGGTACTTTAATTACAATAAAATTGTAATCTTTCAATTTATTTGCACATTATTTGCATCGTTTTTGTTTAGAACAAACTAACAAAACATTTTGTTGCCATCTTCTTTGAGATTTTAATCATTTTGTGTGAGGTATGTTCTTCTAGGAATGTTCCTTTTATGTTCTTTCAACATCTCAGTGACATTTCAAAATGAGTGATAACACTTAAAATTGGTTTTGAAGCACGTGAAAAGATTTTGTATCTAATAATATAAAACTAGTAACATACAAAACTTAAAGAGAAGAGTAGGCAGGTATAATTTGAAAAATACTATTGGTAGAGTCAAGAGTGTACATATTATCTAACAGGAATATGTTAAAAATTAAGATTTGGATACTTTGCTGGTAATTGGTGTTTATAAAGTAAGTATATTTCTTTACATTTAATACTCATTGAACTATATATTTGTTAAAAGTGACTAAAGCATCCTCAAAATAAAATGTCTTGACTGTAGCTGATCAAGTTTGTTCGGACTTTAGAATTTAGATGTACATATTATATTGAACAATACCTGGTAAAATGACTATAATTATTATAATATTATGTAAATACCTACTGTTTGTGATTTTATAATCAATGATAAAATCTACCGGGTAGGTTCTACCCATAGAGATATAAATATATGTCTATGGTCCTACATACTCGGCATAGGCTGGAATTAGAGAATTTTTTCAGACAATCAAATTCGAGAGTAATACAAATCAATAGATAGATAATGAATGTTCATCACAGCCAAATTTGTCAGGGTAAAAAATATATTATAATGCAATGAATTTACCTGTATTGCAGTAACAGTAGTATTATGAAGCTATAGAAATAGAGGAAATAATCTAGTCTACACTCTACTCGGTTTGCAAGTTTACTGCACTAAGCACCAATTCCTGTCGACTGTGGTCGTCGGATGTGGAAGGTGTGCAGTTAGACGTGTTTAGCTCTTCAAACGACTTGACCATCATTTTCGAAGCTGTGTTCAACGAGTCCTCAAACGTCAACGTTGACTTGAGGTTGGACAGGTTCCTGTTTGAGCTCACTTCGTCTTTGGTGTACAGGTGTTCGTCCTGTTCAATTAGGTGCTCCATACTGCTGTCTAGACTTGCTTCCGGAGTGGCCTTTGGCATTCTTATAGTCTGGTGCTGTGGTGTACACAAATGCGTATTACAAAATTGAGTTGTTGGTTTGGCTTAGGTTTAGGGAGGTTTTTACGTAAAACCTGATCTAATAGCGTGAAATCAAAATTTGATGTAATTTATGCGTAATTACTATTAGGTTAGGACGTTAGGTATACTATAAAATCAATGCTATTACCCACGAACTTTAAGTTTCTCATATCCTGAGGAAAGTCTTGTTAGTGAAAAAGTGACCTTCATCCGGGATTTGCTGATGTTAATTTTATTAGACTGTTTAGAGTGTGCATATGCAGGTGCAATGAATTATATTGTTATGATAATGAGAGGCGTAGGTAGGTACCTACTTTTATTCAAAACCATTTTATAATATATATACTGCTATTGAAATTGTATTAAATGTGACAAAAATCTATGTTAACTATAGGCATGGGGGTATTTCATTTTAAAAAAAAAAAAGTAATATTTTGTATGCATTTTAAAGCTATATTTTCATTTATAATGTTCGATAAAATTAATGTTTAATTAAGTGACATGAGCCACCCAAACTATTGCCTGTATTTGCGCTCGTATGGAAGCAGTTTAATAAATTATAATAAACACACATTATAATCTAAAAAAAATTGTTTTCTGATAAGTTTAGAATTTGAAATTTTAAACATTTATTTAAAACGGTTATTATACAAAATAATACCAAATCTTTATTTTATATCTGAATGGCCAATCTCAAGAATAGTGTTCAAGTCGAATTAACGTTCCCATTGAGCATATGTCTACATTACAAGTGGGCCAGTCACAATTGTTACTATTATTATTATTTTTTTTAATAATATCACACTTATATTAATAAATTAATAATAATATTTAATTCACTAAGATAGTCTCTAAAAAATAAACATGAATTGTACATAAGTACTTATCGAAATATATTATAAAGCACATAATTATGGACTTTTTTGGCTAAAAATAAATAAATTTTACAAATAACTATTATGAGAATTTAATATTTTAAAATAAAAATTTTTATAACTTTTTAAAAATAATCAGACAGATGTTTTGTGTAGGAGATATTTTCTATTGGCCATATATAGTTTTCCGGACGTATTTATACCGAGGATATTTTTTCCCAGAAGTATATTTGTCTGGAAACATTTTGATTGGGAACCGACTGCAAATTGAAATGTTTTTCTTGGTTTTTTATGGCTAGGTACAGACTATATCGTAAGGACTATATTATTATGACCGCTCTTATTACACTCCCTAAAAACGTTAAAAAAATTCCTGCACACGCGTTTTCAGGAAAATGCTCCAACACTACAATGTATAATTAATTATTTCACCTGTTGATGATCGACCGTCGGCGCGCGCTTCAGCGCAGGTTTTAGAATCGTCATCGGCACGGCCTCGACGACGGCGGTGGCCGTGTCCCCGCCGCCGGAAAGCGGCTCCGTGCCGGCAGGTCTCATCGGATGGTTCCGGAACGGCATGTACTTGTAGAACTCGGCCATCTTGTCGCTGGTGCCCTTGTGCCGGCGCCGCATAAAACAGAACGCGGGCGGACAGAAGCACAGCATTATGCGCACCGCACAGCAGCACGCGCCAATCGCTATCATGCCGGGCCCGATAAACCGCAGCTGCACCGTTTTGAAGCCCTTTTCGCCGGTGCCCACGAACGCTATGATTAGGCCTAACGCCACCGAGCACAGGCCCACATACAGCAGCGTGTTGGCCGCGGCGCCCTGTTGCAGCTCGTGCATCCGCCGGTCCGGGCCATCGTCACCGCCGAACAACATGGCGTCATGAATCTAGAAAATACAATAGTTACACAATTATAATTAAGTTCTACATAATTATTTATTTATATTTTGTATAATCAAACCTTTTTTTTTCTTTAACAAATAAATGTTCACACATAATGTACTATAATTACTTAATAATACCAAGGTAGACATACCCTGCTTCGAACTACCTAACAACTGTAGCTTCACCCAACGCGCGATGTGTTCCATAAACTAACATGCCTTCACAATGTCTCGTCAATTGGCCCCAATGGTTTATCAGGTGACTTTCTGTACAACTTAAGACATGTCATTTCATTCCCACTTTCGGTTTTTTTTCCGCCTATCTATAGACCAAGGAATATTTCCTGATACCTGGAAGATCAGTTCGTTAACGTCTATTCAAAAATCTAATAACTCTTCTGAGATCAAAAACTATAGGCCAATTACTATACTCAGCCACATATCCAAAATATTTGAAGCCCTGGTCTTAAATTACATTCTGTCCTCATTGATGAACAACATGGCTTTTGCTCGGGACGGTCTACTGTCACATGTATCATCACATTGAGTAATTATATACATATTTAGTTCTTTTGATAATGGGGCTCAGGTTGATGTGATTTACACTGACTCTTCTAAGGCATTCGATTCTGTAAATCACAAAGTTCTTCACATACTTCAATTTTCTGGTCTTGACGATCCTGATCTGTCTTGGTTTGAATCTTTTCATAGGCCTCAGTGGGTGAAGCTATTCAATATTGGGTCTGCACCCTTTATTCGGGTGTACCCCAAGGAAGTCATCTCTCACCTTTACTATACTCCCTTTTCGTCAATAATGCTCAATCTGTGCTACACCATAGCAGCCTGCTATATTTTGCAGACGTCATGAAATACAGGATTACTCAATCTGTAGAAGATTGTTCACTTCTTCAAGATGACCTTAATAGGTTTGTCATGTGGAGTGAATATCTGGACCTGGCTCTCAATATTGCTAAATGCCGTTTGATGTCCTTCACCAGAACTTGATCTCCTATAATCAACACCTACTTAATTAATGGAGTTGGAATTTCATTAGTCGACTCTTTACGTGATTTAGGCTTTACATTCACGCTTTCCTTTTCTCCACACTCACACATAACTAACATTACATGTACAGCCTTTAAGTTACTTGGGTTCATTAGAAGAGTTTTTAATGAATTTAAATTAAAAAGTTCACTTAAATCTCTTAACTGTGCTCTCGTTCAACTAATCTTGGAATATTGTTGGGTGGTTTGGGATTCCCATTGTAGTGATTTGGGTCGTCAACTTGAAGGCGTCCAAAGGAAATTTCTCAATTATGCAAGTTACTCTTTAAAAATTCCTTGCAAAAATCCCCTGTCTTATCTAAACTCAACTTACCTATATTAGCTGACCTTCGATATTCTCAAAACACGGCCTTTCTCACAAAACTTAATTCTTCGGATATTGACGCTCCAACAGTTCTCTCGCTAGTTAATTTTAGAGTGCCATCACGTTTTACTCGTAACAAAACTCAGTTTTGTGTCCCTCGCTGTTCAACTAATTACATGTCTAATGAACCAATAAATTGTAAGATAAAAATAGCAAATGAGGACCCCCACTTCTTTAGTACGTAAGTTAAATTAGTTTTACACTTGTTTTAATAACCGTTATTAATAATTTATCATATTAAACATATTGTTATGTAATATTTACCTTTTTACCTGGGCGAAAGCCCGTTTGTATGTGAAATAAAATAAAAAATAATATAAAGTATTATATATAGCATAGAAGAAGAAAATGAAAAACTAATAATTTGATTGATGTACATGTATTAAGTAGGTACCTAGGTAATATAGGAAAATATCCAGAAAGTGAGCAGAGGAATTATTCTATTTTTTCCGAAAATTTAGTAAGAAGTATTACTATACTTTCATGTCTGATTCCAGTTTTCAATAGCTTGTGAAAAAGGTGATTTTTTAGCCTTTTTGTTAAACTCTGCGTATTATTATACAGAACTTAGAGACATTGATTAGTCAAACCTAAAAAACCTAAAAGTCCATTATTAAATTCTCTAGATTGATAAATTACCAAAGACTATAATCAACATTAATTTTTTTCAAAACTTCACTTTCATGAATTTAATTTTTTTTTAATTGTTTTAAGTATGTATATAGACTACCTACGTTTTTATCATTGACGATTGTTCTTACAAATAATACCATGTTACGATACAAACAGAACCTGTTGAATATTTAATAAAAATTATAGTTTGACCTTGCTGTGTTACCTATTGGTGATATTGTCCGAGTGTCAAATATTGTGTAAAATATAGTGCGTGTCAAGTTTAGGAGACACTGTAGTATTCAAACATGGAAACGGGTCTCCCTATATACAAGCAATGTTGTCATAATAATTAATATACAAGAAGACTAATTGCGTGACTAAAATTTATAGTAAAGCCTGAAATGAGCAACCGTCGCGTGATGATTTTTAGACAAAAGCGTCAACGCATATTGATAGGGGAAATTATGCAGGTGACAAATTTAATGACACCACAACATAAGAAATACCTTTATTTACTAACTTTTTAAATTTTTTTTTTTTTATATATTATTATTATTTTAAATATTACGTATGAAGCAAATCTAAGTCTATCTATTAGCTAGCATACATCATATTCCATATTCGGCACTTGCCTTATTTTTTTTTGTCCATTTTCTGTGTGGATCAGCTGGCAATTGGATGAGTATGGATCCTTCTGTTGCTGTGCCATCGCTGTCTGGAGATGGTCCGACTGGTCCCGGCCAACCCACCGTCGCCGCAGTTACGGTCTTATTCTGAAAGTCCAAACAGATTAAATGTTTAATAGGTACTTTAGAAAATAACAAGTGATTAACGTTGAATTAAGTTTTGAATCTTCAAAATAAAATTTAAAATAACAAAAATTATAAACATTATAAAAACAAAACCATTGAAAGTAAAAATAAGTATAGGCAATACCGGATTGGTTGGGAAGCTTGTTGCAGTGGCGATCAGTGCTCATGTTGAGAGGGGACGCGAAGTATCCCTTAATTTTTACAAAATATATCAGCATAGGTGCCCGTTCAAATTAACTTCCTTTTATGTTCTGATACGGGTAAATTGGAACGTATTTGTAAATGTTTACACAATAGCGTCGACCTTTTATTATTTTTCCGATTTGAGCACTATAGTGATGAAACCACTTGTGAGTATTTAGGCTTTAGGTGAGTCACTGCGTTGATGTTTACATTATATTTGCAGTAAAATGTGAGCAACGGATAGCTTATGGAATATCATATGAATTCTGAGCGAGTTCAGAAACAAATATTAAACAAATTTCTAAATTTGATGTTTTATATATAAAGTATACTTGATTCTTTCTAACTTTTTTTAACTTATAGGACATTTCATATTTTAAATTTATCTATTCCCATGACGTGTGAAAAATTCAAGGAATTAATTCCATCAAACGTTTGTATGTTAGTTTTACCTTTGATTATAAATACAATGTATTTACAATCAATGGTTTTACCCATCCTAATAAGTAGCGACGTGTGCAAATTTCAATTTATTCGGAGTGCTTTTGAAATATTCGTCGTTTTTGAATCATAACTCAAAAAAATTTAAAATAATTTCAAATTAAAAACGGTTTCGGGTCAATCGCCTAATTTTGTACACGGTATCATAATATGTAAAGATCATCATTTCTTCTACCTGAAAAAGTGATAACAGAAAGACAAATCTGAACTCATTTAAAGCACATTTTTCTATTTTATAATCATTAATTAAAAAAAAAAACTTTCAAATAAAGTACCATCTTGTTTTACTTTTCCATCTTTTTTGTTTTAACTCGTATCATATTTAAATATCGGGTCTCTCTTTCTACTAGAAAAATGTTTATAGAGAAAAAAGAAAATTTTATTTTGTTTTAGTTAGTTCAATGTACATAGATAATATTTGATATTAATAAGCACAGAGGTCGGATGAGAAACTCTATGGAGTAACAACTTTGAGTATCACTATTTTGGATGGTTGAGTTATAATTTGTACATTGAATTGGTAAGCAAAAGAAATTGTAACCAATTTATTGTCTATTGGGTAGTTTGACAACCCTACAAAGTTACCGATAACAACAAGAGTTCCCATAAACTGGGTAAGAATGTTAAAATTGCAGCATTTCTGAACAAGTTATCGTGATTTTAGCACAAGAAAACAAAAAATACATCATGTTGAAATCAATAAATTATTTGCTACACTGATTGAATATCAGTTTATTTTAGTTTATTTGAATAAACATCATTGTGATTTGTGAATAATAAAAAATACAGCTGTGCTCAGCATCTAAAAATCAATCTTTCGAAAATCTCAAAAAATTATAATTTGTTATAATAAAACACTTGATAATACATATACTAAGTATAACCTACCTACCTAACCTACCTACTTTATGTCTTTTTGTGGTTGGTTAAAAAAAAGTTCTAAAAAATTCTAAAAATATTCTGATGTTAAAATTAAAAGTATTTATTTTTTATTTAAATACTGTAATAGTAAGTTACAAGAGAAGAATTATAAAAAGAATAATAAATCAACCCTAAATAACCTTTTGAAAACATTAAAAGAGGTAAACTGAAAAATATAAAAATGATAAAATTTTAAATGTTTTGCTTTCTAAACCCTGTCAACACACAAAAACAAGTCAAGTTTACCACTTTAGGTTATTATGTAAATAAAATAAGGTTTCTTTATTTTTCGTTTTTTGTATTCACAATATGTTGATTGTTTTGTTTAGCTTTCAGTCATAATAGTTAGCAGTCATAAAGATGACTGCCATAGGTATAAAGTATACATAATATATACAGTCATTACTGAATGAACAATATATTTTTCATTCTAACAACTAAAAGACGCTCCTTGAACTATTATTTAACCCAATACTCAATTACCATTTCACCACCACAACTCATTAGTGTTTTTTTACACCATAATACTTTAAGGCTGGCTGCACATCAGCATTTCAATGCCTGTCAGAGTTGTTATTTTTTGGGCCATTAAAATGAAGTTTTGAAGAGTTTGAAACTATGTGGGTAACTAAAAATAAATACAAAAATATCACTTCTTTTATATCATGAACTGTTTAAGATGTTATTTTTTTAAAACGTTTGTTCAAATATCACTGGAGTGTTGAGTATAGGTAAAACAAACACCTTATATCAATGTCTAATAATAACTTAAAACATAATATAACTTGAAATAACTTAAAATCATTTGTTTTTTTTTAATTCTTATAACATTTGTTTTGTGATACAATCGTGATTTGAAGTCGGTAACAATATTACTCGTCGTTTGACTTTATATTCTTTAAATGTGAGTATCTACAAATTTCGTAGCATAGGTACGCTGACCATTATTATGAAATACGTTTTAAAAACCATTAAAAATTTTCGCTAAGATTTCTGGGGGGTTAGAACCAGCTCTCGTAACACTCCTCTCGTATACACCTGTGGACGATAAAAAAAATAAAATAATTGTGCAATATATCAACTCTGCATTAGCTGCAATAGCATTGTGTCCGATCACAATGGATTTCACGCGTCTCCCATCGTCTGCTCGCACGGGAAACGTTTATAGTTTCAGACGTATATATTTTCGTACATAATCGTGTGTTTACGTACCCACGTGGTAGGCGGGAACTCCGGGAACGGGCCGATGTTCCTGGTGGCAACGTGGCTAGGCAACTGGAATCTATCCCTGCGGATCTTCTTCACGCGGATCTTCTGCCTCTCTCGTATGTAAAGTGCGGCTTGCATACCTGTGCCGGCCATTATTCACACGGATCGGAAACGCGGTACACCGCCGCCGGCGTTTCCGCCGCGATCTTCGCCGGAGGACGGAAACGGTTCATTTTTTTAAACATTTTTTTCCTCATTTTACTCTCCAAAGTTGAATTTTGTACAGTGTAAATCGTACAGGTTATGTGGCGTCTTGCGACCAAATGGATACATCAGACACGGCCGTGGACTGCAGAGTAGACTTCCGTCGCGTACGGAACTATTGCGCACAATATTACAGGGGGTGCCTGGCATAATATTTTGTAATATACAATTATAGACCATACACCACAGGTATAGCCACAGGTCGGTCACGTTGTCTCGGGTCGACTGCAATGTTTAATAAATTGCGATGTAGGTATACGATAACGTTAGTGTTCGGCCGCAAGTACGCGCGTGTGTGAAAACCACGAGGTCACGCAGCACGCGACAACAATAACAACGGCGCGTTGACGACGGACACGCGACTGTAACCTGCACCGCCACTATGAGGTAACACCGCGACAGTAGTTACGTCCTGTAGTTATTATTATAATAATATAGCACTTACTTTTCACTTTTCAGGGGCGGCTCCAGGGGTGGACCATTTGGGGGCCGTGCTTCCCCCAGACAAAAAAAAACCACAGTTCATAAGGCTTTATTATGTGTGCAAAATAACTATTTTATTTTATAGATACCTAACCATGATATATTGTATATATCCGTGGTAATTGGTTTTATAACTCAAAGATGGAAGGAACGAACTGATCATAGACCTGTCACAGAATAAATCATATTCATATAATTTCATTTATTCTGTGGACCTATTAACTGTTAATAATTTAGGTCTAAGTAGAGAGCCTTCGTGTACAGAGAGTGGCCAACTGGCGCTGTCATCACGACTATCACAAAAGATCGCCATGTTTTGTCCAAAATTTGGTGGGAATTTTAAAATCTTCAGTTGATTGTACCTACTTCAAATTTATAATTATTAGAATATTTTGTAATTTTTTTTTTCAATACAAAGAGATATTTTTTACAGTATGGTAATACTATAATATTTTTTTTTAATAGATAAAATATCATTGTGGTGTACATTATAATATGTATATTGACAAAAGCATCTAAAATTTTGTAATATACAATCAAACAACGCCCCGTAAGGTAACTGTACAGGCCCTGTGTAATGACCGTCTTTTTGGATCCCTCGGAAAAACTTCCATTAGAAACACTTGTTCACTCCGGTTTGAAGATTAATTAAATCAACGTAAATATTTGGAACGCATATTTACACAAAACTTCATAGTTCATACTTTTTTTGTTTTTACGTTTACAAAATCGTAAAATGTTCGAGTAAAAATTATTATTAATATTATAATTTATAACCATAATACTTGATAAACAACTGTTGAATATGTAATCTATGTTTATAACAACTTAGACAAAACATGGTGTTGCCCTGTACCAATGATAACAGAATAACCAATAGGAATGCATTACCCAGTTGGCCACTCTCTGTCAGATGTACTCTATGGTCTATGAAATCTCTCTATAAAATTTTTATAGATCTACGGAACTGATAGTGTAAATTTTTTTTTCTTTAATTTTCACATTTTTTTGAAAACCGAAAGTAAACAGTGCCCCTCCTCCCCCACCCAGAAATATCTATGGAGCTACCCCTGGCACTTTTCAGTACAAATATTTGCCTATGTATAATTAATATTTTGCTTGTAAAAATCGCGCATTTAACGACGCCAATGTTTTGCCAGTGTATATTTAGGTGGGTATAGGTTGATAACGCTGATGCAGATTCAAAAAGTCTTGACTTGACGCGGTTGCTCGCTTCCCATACTCGCTAAAATTATTACGGAAATTGGAACGTAGATGGGGTGAGAGAAAACGCGTGTGAAAACACCCTAGGCTAAGGCCCCTAATTTTAGTACCTTAGGTTATCACTTATCATGGCCATCGATGGACATGACATCCAATGGCATGTGTAGACATTTTTTTACAATTTATCGGACTAAACAAATTACGTAAATATATTCTTCAACATTCTCAAATGAACGGCATCCTGCACCCAATTTCAGTGAGGTCTGTGACTTAATACATGTATCTTGTCGCATATTACTGTTGAACACCAATGGGTGAACAGTCATGTTGTCTACTGGAATCTAAAGTTTTAAAATTATCTTGCGTTGTACAAGATAGGTATACGCATTCTATAATAGGATGTGTTGTTTGTTTGAAAATCACCTCTTCCCCAGCCTAATATTACGTTGGAGTCTTAACTCTATGAAGCGTAAGAAACTAAATAAACGACGGGTTCATTTAGTTAGTTACTATTGTACCTAAGTAGTAATTACTATAATAGTAGTAGGTAATCAATATTTAAGGCTTGAAGCCTAAAGGCCTATTACCTCCATTTTTCACGTATAAAATAAAATAAAATACTATACAATCAGATTATAGAGTAAGCAAGCCATAAAGAAAATAATCAAGAATTAGTAATACCGTAATATAAGTCACGAGTATAGATAATATGCAATGGACTGGTCATGTGTATACCAGTTATACAGTGGGTCACGTCTTCGAACAAGGAATAGAGACAAAAAAATATTCAATATTCAAATCATACCGTCTATCATAGTCTGCAACACATTTTCTGTTTTTTGATGAATTAATTTGTTTTTTTTAACATTTTAAAATGTTCATCGATCGTAAACATTTTTGACGAGTGTGAAGGAAAATTGAGGAACGGTTGACAACCAATATGTGACATTCATTGTATCTAGAATCTACGGACATTGTCTATTGGTCACAAAACTGTAAATCTCCCTTGTTGGTTTTTTCGCCCATTTAATACCTACTTTTTTTCACTAGTTAAAATCTTTTAATAATTTTTTTTAATCATTCACACAATATAATATAGTATACACTATACATGCCACTAAATGTTCAAAAAGGCCATAAAAAAAAGGGATATTCATAAAATCGATTTAGATATTTATTGAAAAAAAAGTGTTGGACAGCAAATTAACTCGTTCCTAAAGTTTTCCTCCTCGAAACATTCTGTACACGCGTTTCGTACCACGTGTACACTGAAAATCAAAAGGTTAATTTAATGTCATGGCGTAACGCACAAATGACACAGTCGCCGTATAAGAACGAGCTGGTATGAAAAATAATTAAAAGAACGCAGCAACGGTGTGGGTGGACTTGTGATTTTGTTTCACCACGCAATATTTTTTTTCTGCTCTCAAAGTAATTAACCTAACCTAACCCTTTGTTTAATTGGCCGTTTGACGCATTTGTATACATATATATTTATATTTGTATACAGGAATTATATATGTAGGTATGTAAACTGTAATATGATACGTATCGTGTAAATAAAGTAACGACTATTATATTATGTGTATAGAAATATGTGAACTTTTGTGACTGCTTTTATGGATATTGGATTATACATAGTTGGCAATTAGCATTTATGTCTATTTTAATTAATAAACTAGGTATATGGGTTTTATAATATTAAAGTCTATAGAATGCGACAAGTGACGATTAGAGAAATGTTGTTAGTTTTTTGAAGAGTAGGCTCTAATGTTTTTGTCAATCGTCCCAATCATGAGGTATCGTATACATTCTTACCAATTATTATTTTTATTAATTATGACGAGAGACTAAGTATCTAGAACGTTGACACAATACTTACAATAGGCACTTAATTAAAAAAAAATATCAACTTCCATACTTGACGGCGATCGCACTGTACATTCCACGTAGCTTTTTAATGAGTAGTGACAGTTTTCCGAGTATACGTGACAACGCATTCCGACAACGTAATCCGGATAGCTTACGTTACTCGGAAATATAATATAGTTACCTAATATACATAATATTTTCCGATATATGCGTGCGAGCATAATGCATTTTTGATCACATGTTTGATCGCTGTCGAGGTTGAATACTTTAATAAAATTGTATTAATTATGGTGGAAAATGGTTGTAAAATTCAGGAAAGTTATTCCAATGAGTCATAAGAATAGGATCGTATGTTAACAAAGTATGAATTGAATGTTAGTAAATATTATTTGGCACTATCATAGCTGGGATAGATCTAAGAATATATTTTATGTGGGTTGCTACTTACATAAAATCAACTCAGTGATGGATTTACAAAGGTCGAGATCACACCAAAATATATTTATACAACAAATCAATAAAGATATATATTATATTGTCAACACGTTTTCCCAAAATATGAATAACGCCTTAAAATATATATTATTTGACCAACCCGGGAAAATGTTGGAAATTTTTCACTGATCCAACCAAAAAATCTTTTCTTTTTCTAGGTATGATATATATAATATGCATTACAACCAATTGCCAAACAACAAAACGAACCACGCGAAATGTTTTTGATTTTCACAAATATAAAGCTTTGTGTTCGAATTTATATCAGACCAAAAAAAAAAAATCAATATCATTAGTGATGACACAATTTGTAAAATAAAAAAAGGTGTAATTGCACGTACAATTCGTACACGTGACAGCAAAATTGTTACGTCATGAAAATCAATGTTCATAAATTGTAATGTAGGTTTATCTATAGTTAGGTATCTAATATCTCCTTCAATAATTGTAGTTCACATTTACTAAAGTTTTAAAACAATTTAATAGATATGTGTTATAGTTTCAAACGATTGCTACATGTAACTGTCGACTATTTTCGGCCCAAAAATATAACTCTTAGAGATTTGCTATTTTTTGCGTGCTTCGTGTAAGTTTAATATTTGAAACTCGAATAAAAAACAAGATCTATAAAGCTATAGTAAGTATAGATATGTAAGAAGTGTAAATATTGTGAGGTAATAATAAGTAAATTGGATTTTTTACAGGAGCTATTAGATTACTGCAGAGTTCATTTAGAATCGTAATTTTTGTAAGCATTCTATTGTATACACATTTAGTATAATAAACAAACTAATGACCCTCCCAAAGCTGTGACTAACTCAAAAGCGTATTCGCTACTCCAACCCGACATAGAATTTACATAAAAATTAACCACGCGAGAGTGACCCGTCGCCTGCGCACATTTAGGTTGTGTTCTCATACGAAGGCCGGCAAGGTGATTTTTTTAATTTTTACACTTTTTAACCCTTAAACTCTTAGGGGTTAAATTTTGAAAAATCTTTTCTCAGTGGATGTCTACATCATGAAATGAATCTAATGACCAAATTTCATAGGTATTCATAGCTTCATTGGTTTCGGCTAGGCGGTTTTTTTTATTTTTACACTTTTCATCCCTTTTAACCCTCTTAGAGATTAAATTTTACAAAACAAAATTTACAAACAATGATTAATTGTGTTACAGAGTATGTATACTTAATTTCAAAAAAATCGGAACATATAACGTTAAACGTTTTCAATTTTTACCCTTTATAACCCCCACAGCGATTACATTTTCAAAAATCCTTTCTTACCGGATGCCTACGTCATAATATATAGCTATCTGTATGCCAAATTTCAACCCGATCCGTCCAATGGTTCGAGCTGTGCGTTGATAGATCAGTCAGTCAACTTAGTCAGTTTTATATATACAGAAGATAATCGGGACACAAAATGTCTAGAATACATTCATACTTTTCATAGTTCTCAAAAATAATTTCAAATATTTTGCGTCGAATCGTTCCTATGTTTATACAAATAGACCTATTAGTTGATTAGATTTCTGTTTTCTTGTAAACTGAGCTAGAAATCTGGTGCACTAGAATGAATAAATATTAAATACCTAACATGTTTGTGTGCATATACATAGGTACTTATATAATGAAGAATGATACTTATATAAATGAAAAATGTTTTTCAAGAAGATATGTCAACTGGTTAGATTTATATACTTTACAAGTTTATATTTTTTGTTAGATTTTTAAAAATTACAAGGAATTGAAAAGACTGGCTCTAGTTAGTAATAAAGATGTGTGGAGGTACTATATGGGAAACTGCGTAACCAATCTTATGTTATAATAATTTGTAAAACAGTTTATCTGTATTATATAGTGTTTAAACCATAGAAAAACAAATCCATAGTATATACTTGACAATAGTAGGAAAAATTTCACGAATAATAATTGTATTAGGTACTTTAACCAACACAAAACATCATGCATTCCTGATCCATTTTTATTTAATTTTTTTTACATATATTTGATATATTTACCGCCAGTTTATGCGTCCCATGTGGCGTAGTGACAACAACAAATCCCAAAATATTTTTTGTTAAAAGATGGAAAACATTGTTTTAATAACGATTAAAGGGGTACTTAAACGTCTTTATTAAGCCCATTTTACGACTTCTGCTATCCTGCCTTTAGGCAGTGCAGTCTGCAAGACCCATCTACAAAATATAGTTAATTTGATTCCTCGTCCTCTATAATAATCGGAGAACTGCGTAATCAGCACAAAAATATGCGTCTTTACAGTTACAATAACAAAATATCGTTGAGAATTTTTTTTGTCAATTTTTAATAGTAGGTTATCTTGAAAATCAGTAAAAACTGAATTCAACAAAAATCTTAGCACTCCTATTCCTATTCCCACTCCTACTCCTATAGTACTCTCCGAAAAAGTGAGACATTTTCAAGTTTTTTGGACAAAACATTCGGAGTAAGTTTTTTCGAAATGTTTTCGTTTTTTCATCATCAGCTCCAAAAAAAATTAAAAAAAAAAAATCGTTGATCAAATTAAACCACGGCCGTCAAAGGCGCGATTGGGTGGGCGCTAGGGCCTATGGTTATCTGCACTTTAAACTACTTATTGACCAACGCAAACACCATAATTATTAATAAAGTCATTTATTCATTAAAGACACCAGAAACGGTGCACCATTTGGGAAAAAAAAATTGTCAACATCTAAAAAAAGCCATCAAGTTTATCGTCGACCGTAGTATTTTATACTGTTCAATTCGTTTTTTCTTTTCGTAAAATTATTATTTGGTGGGGTCTATTGGCGTGGCCTCAAACAATTTTTAGGCCCCTCCTCACCCCAAAAACAGAACACTAATCTTGCCTATAATATGCATTCGCTAAAAAAAAAAAAAAAAAAAATGATCCAGAGACACCCCCGTTCAAACGTTTTACCTCGGCGGCCGGGTCGAAGGTGCCCCCCAGCAACCGGATCTGGCCGAACGGCGACAAGGGCGTGGACGGCGTCAACGACGACGAGGCACGCAGGTGGTGTTCCACGGACGCGGGCGCGTACTGCTGCTGGTGCTGTTCGAACCGGCGCTGGAACTGTTGATGGATCAGCGCGTCCGCGTCCGCCGTGTTCCGGTGTTTGGTCTTGTGCCGTCTGCTGGCCAGCGACGCGCCGCCCGCCGCCGCGTACATGTCGCAACCGTCTGTCTACGGCCCCGTTGAGGTAAAAGTTTACTGAAGAGTAATAATATTGTCGTCGCCGACGTTTCCGTCGTCCCGGGAGCCCCGTGACAGTCCTGGAATAATTGGTACGATTATTATAAGAGATGGATTTTAGGAAAAAGAAACAAACAGCGCTGCACTTTTTAATGGCTTTAGAACTATATTATCTACATCACCCCCCACTGCAGCAGTGTTGGGATTTAAAAATATGCAGCCCACTATGTTGTTATCTAAATTTTAATATCCATTTTCCATTTAGAAATTTAACACTTATAAACATAAAAAACCTTCGTTTAGACGTATTCATAGTATAACGACATGACCTATACTTAAAATTATTGTGATATAAAAAACAAGTATACGAATTGAATAATAAAACGAAATTATTTGACTTTATATATGACATTATTTTATTAATACTCAAATGTTATATTGTTGTATAAACGGAAACTTGATGGTACAACAAATTTGAAATTTATACATAACTTGAGTATCAAAGCAATAACTACAGTGAAAACTTCTTACGCTCTGTAAAATCGTCTTATTACTAATGTATATCCTACATTTTATTTTAAAATGAACATTGGTGCAAATATAACATTGTACACTTTTGTGCTGCGTGTGTTCTTAGAAAGAACGACCATAATATTATAATGTTGATAAATTTAGAAACTTCTCAAAGTGAAAAGAAAGTGTAACTGTTTATTATATAATATGAACAATATTTCACCAATTGAACAAGTAGATAATTTGTGAAAACAATGTTTTCTTCTTTTAACTCCATCAAAATCCGTTCCTACGTATTATACATTGTGAGTACAAAATATTATGTTACGCAGTAAAATTTAAAAATTACACAATTTATTTGATAAGAGGTACCTTAAAAACTAATATACGCATCGTTTTTAAAGCAAAACAATTGGAACAATCGAATTTTTTCAGAATTTTATGAGTGATTTTTTTAGTGATTAAATTTTAAGTACGTAGTAATAATAATTTTTAATTTGAACAAATGAAAAAAATTTTTCCAATACTCAATCATTAACCGATCATTTATAAAACATAAACATTTAAATTTTATTCAGAAATAATTTAATATTTTGTTCTTTAAACTCTACAAGCAAATTTATATGAATATCTAAAAAATATTTTTTTCCACTCTCATGGAATAGTGTTCTGAAAATTGATTTGTACACGTGTTGACATGTGTATAGATTGTAGAATAATGTATACGACTACTTTAAGATTTTTAAAACATTTATTAAATGAGATATTTTTATAGACCACACCGTACAAGATGGATTTAGATATTTCTTTCCACTATTATATATATATATATATATATATGTGTGTATATAATATGAGTATCAACACTGATATACCTCGATTCGGTTATATTCAGTGGTACCTACCATTTAAAAAAAAATTAAACGTCCATTTTTTTTTTAAAAAGGAATAAAATAAAATGTCTAATAAAAATATACTTTGCTCAGAACCGCAGTATATTTTAAAATATAAGTACGTTGATTCTATTATTTTACACTATTTTACTAAACAAAGTTTAGCGGTGCATATTTTTTTTTGAATTTTCAATGCGTTTTCGTACATCAGCCGCGCAATTCGTAATACACGTGTTAACTCAAAACTGAAAATGTCTACACATGTACAATTATGTCACCAAATGGCTATAGAAAACTTAAAACATTGTTGTAGGTATATACCGTATGTGACTTAAGACTATAAGACGAATTTCCCGACGGGCAACGTATAGGGCTAGTGCTCCGTTAGTAGTATTACTATAATTTTTTTACGAGAACATAATATTACAAAAACACTCACTTGACTTGCGACCTATAAATCATAATAATGTGGTCAAATATCGGCCGACACAATACCTCACGGTCTTTTCCAAACACGCCGTAGTATTATTTGTGAAACATTTTTCCGTCAAAACGACGAGACATGCATATAAATTACACACACACACACACACACACATTTAGTAATACACCGTTATATAGTGCGTAAAATTTATACGGGACAGCGACCAACTTTTGCAATCGTAAAAATTTTAACGATGAACTGTATTATCCAATAGGGTCGTACCATCCTGCGCGCAGCAAAACATTGGCGTCGATTCCAGCGTAGGTACATAATAAATATACATATAAAGTTTTTCGTTTACCAACGCGTTATCATTTTTTTTTTTTTTTTTATAGTAAAACAAAAATCGACTCGTAAAAGTCGTACAAAGATCGTCATAATATCGCATACACATACTCTGTGACCATGTTGCACGACCGACGCGCGCAACGTGAAAACCGAAACAAATAGCTGCGTTCGTGAAATTTTTATTTCAATAAACACAGCTTCAAACGATAACAGCCTTTTTGAAGTATTTATTGAATAATATATACGTTTGTGCCGCCCTCGAAGTGAATTCGAATTTTATCGTATACATAAAAAATGGAGGTTAACGGGAGTTGTACACCTGCACATTACACGGCGACGGGTTATTTTCATTCGCATATTATAAACATATTGTTATTAATAATTATAATATGTTCGCGTTTTGGACTTTTGGTGTTAGATGGACACGGACAGAGTTTTCGAATACGCTCGCACGCGAGAGGAGGAGACCCGCGGTACAAATCGAACTAAACGGCTCGGCTCTAAAAACGGCGGGTATCCATCACCGGCGGCGCGCACCGACTGCCAGCTGCGTGATTATAATAATAATACGCGCCGGCAAATTTCCGCCACAACCGCCGCCAAGGTACGAGCACGCGCCTTGCTCTGTGCCGAGGCGCATCGAGGCGCGTCACACACAGGGTGTCTGGGCACTTTATAGTTGCGTTTTTTTTTTTTTTTTTACCAAAATCAAATTTTAAACTTGTAAGGTGCCGAGACCGGATTAAATTTATTTATATATATTTTTTTTCAATCTATGTTAGGCTGGTTAACAGCGTTTTTAACTTCGCTCTCCACTTTGCTATCACACGATCTTCGGCAAGTCTTTTTAATCCGGCGTGGGTATCAATCCCTGCGTCATTTTTCACTTGAGATATGTACGAGTTTCTTGGTCTTCCTGACGGTTTATAGTTCTTCAATTGCACCTTCTATTATAATGTGATGCGATTCTTCATCATGGCGTAAAACGTGACCCATCGTCGTCGCTTCATGATTTTAATTATGGATCTTGTTTCTCCAACTTGGGTCATCTTCATTTGTTACACTTTCTGTCCATTTTATCTTTTCCATACGTCTCCAACACCGCATTTCGAATGCTTCAAGGGATCTTTTTTTTCATTCCATTAATAATAATAACCCATGTCTCGCAGCCGTATAACGCGACACTCCATACAAACGTTTTTAAGAATTCTTTGTTTCTTTGTTTAATTTCCTGCAAGCTTCTTCCGCCTGATGTTATTAAACTTCCCAACCCCAAGTATTTAAAACTAGAAACTTGGGAAATAAGTTGGTTTCCTAAATAAATATTTGAGTTAATCGTGGGATCACGTGCAGTATTACATGCGAAAGTTTATGACGGGCGTGTTGTACGCGGTACAATAAGTAATTTTTTCCAACGACTCTATAATATATTATGTAAAAAGACAAAAAAAAAAACCAAAGGCGTAGGTATCACGGGGGCAAAAACGTATTTTTGTGCATATCTATTTCAAACCTGCAGAAGATTCAAAGTAATTTTTAGGCAAAAAGGAGGCGAAAACAATAACTTGTCCATAGGCGCCTCACAGAGTATATATAGCTATGTCACAGAAAAAAAACATACTATGTTATAATATATTCCATTTGCCAATTTTTTATGCAGTATGTACCTATATTTTCAATTGGAACTGCAAGAAAACACCTACAAACTTCAAACAACCGAACATATAACTGATACAGTGGAGGAGGCGTGAAGTTAATTAATTTGCTTTCTATGCATGTATAGGTAATACAAGTAAGATTGTTCCGCACGATGTATGTTATTTGGACGGGTTTCGTTCGTTACGAGTTTTCTTATGTCACCAACATTTTTTTGTATTCGAAAGCTAATGGATATAGTCCGAATCAGTCTTATCGAAATTGGGTGGAAATTAATAATTATATACACGCGCCGTGTATATAAATATGTGTGTGTGTGTGTGTGGTATACGAGCTGTGAATATCAAAGGGTGATGGAGATGACAGCTTTGATTTTGTGCTTTGTTCCCTATTCTCGGTGCGAGTACCTACGTTTTACCTTGACTACCTATACAAATTTGGTTACTTTCACCACCGCCGTCATGCCGTATCGTCGAAACAATGAAGTAATAAATAATAACTATAACGTTATTAATTCTGATACGTTTAATTGCCGTACGCGTAATATCTAGGAAATCATATTTTGTAATCACATCATTTACATTAAAAGGGCACTATACAGCTGTACCAATAAATTTGCATAAATTAAACACGAATTTTAAATTTATCAATGTAATAATTATTATAATTTTAAAATAATTGTTTGAATTTCAGTTTGCAGGAGTTATTCCATATCGTGCCTCGTTCATTGTATATTATTCAAGTTAGGTATATAATAGGTATTTTATTAAAATTGAATTTATAAGATGTCCGTAGTATACCTATAACGCGACACTATTGTGTGCGGACTGTCTTAACCTAACCAAGGTTTTTAAAAGGCACAGCAAAAACACAGCAGCCCGCGGCCAGCTGTCCCTGTATTAATTCAACGGCTGCGGCGCTGCGTTTTTGGAATCTAATCGAATTAATGGACACCGTATTGAAAAGCGAGTATAGCACTAGTCCATTAACGTCGTGGATTCCATAAATTATGGAGTAGTAAAGTGTGAACGCACGTGAATACGTGATACAACCGTGTTTATCATTAGATCCGACCGCATATATACGTACTTTTTCCGTGTGTGAGAGAAATTTCTTGAAAACATTTGAAAAATAATAATGAATATGTAAAAATGAGACGAGTCATCTGAATTTAAAAATTGTATTTACATATATATATATATATATATTTATATATATGGTTTCAATAATTCGTAGATTGATCTGCTGAATGTATTCTAATCTTGGCCTTAGCCTATGGTTCTTCTACTCTTCCTTCTGTAATCGGTTTTAACAATTCTTCGTGTCTCATTATACGGCCTATCCATTTGTTTTGTCTTCCAATTATATATTTTTCCATAGCAACTTTCCTTCTGATATTCTTTTCAGTACATCTTCATTATAATTACTCTGCCCATCCAACTTATCCTTAACATTTTCCTATAGCACCACATTCAAATACATAATATACATACGTAGTATTGTTGAACATGTTATACTAATTTGATTTTCTCGACTATATTAGAAATAATAATATTACTTATATAACGTTTTTATTTAGGAAGTGACATATGGACAAAGTTAAGATTTTTAGTTTTCAATCTGACAAGAAAGTTAAGAAAATATGGATCGCATATTGTATAATATAACCATAGGAACTATATATGTAGTATCTATATCGTATAGATATAGTATGTTATAGATATACATATACATATAGATGTAGTATCTATATCTAAATATACATGATTGTTGGTTTTTGAGATTTTTTTCCAAGTCTAATTTGGATATAAACTATTTTTAATTAGTTTAACAGCAAATTAATAATTACTTTATTTTTTAGTTTTTACCAAAACCAATTAATATTTAAAGAAATTTTGTATACAAATAATAATAATTTATATAATGGGGCAGATAACATTTAAATTTAAATAATAAAATAGGAAATAATATTGTGTGTAAAATAATCGATAGAACACGCATACGAGAGTGTACCATAATTGCCTAATTGAAGCGCCGTGTGATCATAATACTTTTTTACTACAATTTAACTTTTTTTTTCGGAACACTTACAATCATTAATTGATTAATAATTATTATACATGAACTTTACATACTTTGCAGCAACCGTTATTAATGTATTAAAAAGTTCGTCTTACTAATGCTATCAAAATAATCCGAATACCAAATGGAAAATATTGTTCAAATTTTATACCGACCTAAATTATAAAATGAAATGACGTTGAACGTATTTTTGAATAAAAAAAAAAAAACATTGTGTCAAACAAAAAATGTTCAACATCTCCGCAAACAGTAACACAGGAACGACAAAATAGGACGCCGTAAACTAATCGATCCTGACATAATAAGCAAACACTGCCGGGGTGACGAGAATGGTATATTTTAAGTATCGTTACGTGCGCGATGACTATCCCAGAGCATTATACATAGCAGTTTTTTGTCATTTTATTTATTTTTTCTTTATTGAGTTTGTCTGTTTGAAGATAACGTAGGTATCCAAAAGCGTATTCTACTGAGCTAAAATAATTTTTCAAAAATGTAATTCAAAATCGATATTATACTGCATATATAATATATACCAAAATATATAAGACGTTTTTTTATTACAACATACCATAGAGCTTAATATTCTACGAATAAGAATTCAATATAGAACTTTAACGTATAATTAAAAATTCCAGCAGTTTCACGCATGACGAATATATAGTATACCTATTTATAATATACCGTCATATTATTCGTAAAAACATATTGAAGAAATTACTCAAGACATACTTAATAACGTACAGTAATGGTGAAAAACTATATTATTGTTTATTTATTTATTTATTTATTTATTTATTCGTATGGCTTAGAACCAATCAACATCACAGCAACCTAGTTTTTGTTTACAAATAGTAATAATTAAAAATTATAAAATAAAAATAACATAAATGTATAAAGATATACCTATAACATACATAAATACAATAGAATAATAACACGGAAATGTAGAATATCTAACTAACACGAATAGTATTAATTGGTTATTGCACCTTTATTATTATGACATATTAAATTAATTTAAAATAAAGATAATATAGTTTATTTTTTTAATTTACATGGTTTTGTACCTAGGATGACATTTCCCTCGTTTCAAAAAAGTTATTTTGTATTTTCCGTTGAAATTTTCTTCTTATTTCATAGTAACACTTTTTTTTAAAAGATTTTTAAAAACAATTTTAAATCATTACAGGTTAACTTAAAATGAACACGTTAAATTAAAAGATTTTAATTTTAACTGTTAACGAGTTAATGCCCAGCCATGTATGGGACATGTTTTTTAACCGAAACCCGTTTTAGGCTTTAGTCAAAGTGATGATAATTAACTTTTTATTCGATAGGTACCACCGAAAATGTATATAACACATTTATTTGTATTTTAGTTTTATTAACTTGCTACTAAAATAGTGTAATGTGTTTCATGATTGAATATCCAAAGTGGCACGTATTGTTGAAGTTATAAGTATGTAGATTTTCTGTTCAACCACAGTAATATGTTTTTAACTTGCGTGGCTTTTAGAGGATTAATTTTATTTATCTTTTCCCATAAAGTTCCTTAGCATTATTTAAAAAGGCGGATGGATGTGCAGATATACAAAACGATGAAAAAAATACGTCCGTCAAAATTTACTATTGAGTCACGTCATTTTATGAGCAATTAAACTCAACTAAAACGTATATTTGCCAACGTATTTTTCCATTTTGTGAGCCATTAATCCATATACCCTCCTCGCATTTGATAGGCTACTTGTTTATAACTCATTAATTCCACAATACCACAAAAGGTACATTTGTGTTATTAATTTTTTTTTCTGTAAGCAACATAAAATATTTTTCCCGTCGTGTTAAATAGTCACGTTTTTTTTTTACGAATGGGTGTTTGTTGTATATTGATGGTGAAAATGTTGATAAGTATGTGTACTTAATGATAGTTGATGTAACAATTACTATACCTATACCAGATTAATAATACATTAAATGTTTCGTATGTAGTCACAAGTTTTAAAAATTTAGATTAGATTTTAGATTCTGAGTGGAGCGAAGAATGTATTGTTTTTACAATAATACGGTTTTATTTTTTGGAAAAACTTTTTCTGGTAAAATGAGTGGTCCAATCTTTAAATGTCATACCCTAAAAAAATATGGGAAAGTGGACTTTCCTAATTGATATCTTAAAATTTTGATTATATTTTGAGTTATAGTTCAAAAACCATTTTCAAAATGTTTGCTCTCAACGGTTTAAAATTTTCTTGTCTGTGATAACTTTTTCTGGTAGGAGTACGCCGATGAATATCATCAGTATAAAACAGTTTGGCATTTGACCTTAGATTAAGTATAGATTGTGACTATTTTTTGAGGAATGTTATGGAATGGATAAATTTTTAACGTTACATAAAAGTAAAACCAAACAGAGCCAAAAAAAAATTTTGAATTTTAAAACTTGTTTGACTCAAAATAATAATTAATGATAAAAAAAATAATTAGGTAGTGATAAAAATAAAATAATAATCACGTAAAACGTATAAAACTATATTATATATAACAGCCAATTTTTGAAAATTAGCATCCTAAATATTCATTCAAACATTCAAAACTCTAAACAGAAAATTATATGAAACAATATCAGAGAAAATAGACGAATTCCGTGTACAAATGCGTTCAACAATGTTTAAAATTTTCCATGTCATTCAAAGCCGTTTTTAAACTGTTAAAAATTTTGTTTTTGGATCAAAACTTAAAGAATAAAATTAATGTTTCTGAAAACTCCAACATAAATACCATTTAGAACCGATTGGTGATTATATTACCTATATAATAAATATATAGGTAATATATTAAATATATTACCTATATTTAAACATAAAGATCGGGAATATGTACTCAGAATAAAGCATTTAGGTACCAGTTTTTAGGTATACAGGAAAAAATATACGAGTATCACTGTAAAATCAATAAATACGTTGCTTACTGCGCTCAGAATCTAAAATATAAGCGAACAAATAAAATGATTCGATGAATATTGTCTGGGTCGGTAGGGTAACTACATTAAACAATTTACTGATCTAAAATGAAACTAAGTAAATGAAATATTTTCGTAACAGTCACGGTCAACTGCAGTTGAAAATCTTTTCAAATAGTTAATATGATAAATCTATAGTGTCCAAAGCAAAAAAAACTATGTAGTAACAGCGCACTCTTGTGATTTATTATAGCAAGTTTGATTTCCTGTCTCAGTGTGGCAACAAAGTAACATGAAAACCCAACAAATCGAAAATATTGAATGTAATTGAAAATTGAAATAATACTTTTTTAACTATTTTAGTATGTATCAAAAATAAATTAAATATATAAATTTAAAAACACCTATAATTAAAAATAACTTCTTTGTATTACTCCATTATCATCACGAACATTGCAAACTACTTAACTACCTATGACAAAATATTTTGTCGTGCTATTACCATAATACACATAGGCGGAACTACGGCCTGGGCCAACTGGGCCATGGCCCAGGCTAATTGGTTCCGTGTTAATGTATACATTTGCTAAGAATCTATTGTTTTAAATGTAATAAAAAAATTGACTCTCATGAGTGGCCCAGTCTAATTAAAATGTCTAGTTCCGCCACTGATAATACAATAGTATATTAATTAATCATAAATAATTAAGATTCTTTATTATCTATGTTATTTATCTACGCTACTACTTACTTGATTAGTGATTACTAATATTTCAAAGATCATCGTGAATTTGTAAATTCATTTTGTTAGAGTCTGTTATCAGCTGTAATTTTTACAACGAACGCACCAAATCGATTTTTTTGCGGTGTACGTGTAATAGGTACCTAATAGTCCTACCAGCTACTTTCTGATAAGATTTGTACACCATATTTCGCCTTTTTGTGTCTTTTATTAAATATGCACGATATTGCACATAATATTATGTACAATGATTACACCCCACGATTTATCATTACAACCATAGTTATTTTTAACCTAAAACACGCGTAGACGAGTTTTACAAAAATTTTCGATCGTTTAGGGTACACACTAGTTAGGGGGTAGGTACTCGCATATTAGAGACAATACTAGAGTAATAGTAATTCGGTATGTCTACAAAAATATCCAAAAGCGACCTAAAGATCATAGTATATTCAAAAGCGTATCAATCCTGCAGAAAATATCGGAACATAGCAAAACAAATCTGACCGTTCCGAAGTTCATATTATCACGACCGAACGACCTACTAAAATTATATTACTCCTACTGTTAAAATATTTACCAAACAAATCATAAACACTACTATATAGCCAAGTATATATTATAATTGTTTCGTTGTCTAATTCATGCCTCTCCTACGGGCTCTAAATTATCTACCAATAATATGTATATAATATTGTTATCTACATTTATAGCTACACTACTGTCCAAGCTTTTACTTCGTTAGTAGGTCATTCGACTCACCTTCCATTGGTAAAGTTTGGTTCACGAGTGTGTGAGAGTTGGTGTACATAGGTATCGTATATAGTGAGATAAACGGGGATTAGTGAAAGTAGACGGCGGGGGTAGGAAAAAATAGTTGTAGTTATTCAGAAAACTGCAACAGCTGCCCCGTATTGATTGAACGGTTCGTCGTCACTATCGCTGCACGTAGATCGATACAATTGATTTCAACATTAGCTCTACGTCGTAAACAGTGCAATAACGTTATAATTAACTATTACGAAAAATAAAAATGTACGTTCTACGCCAAAAAAACGCGAACGTCAATCAACGAATGCATCACCGACGTGCGCGGGCAGAAAACTTGCGAGTGTGGGACGGTGTGAACACGCTCGACGACGAAAAAGTGAACGCGAGCCGAGTGAAGGAATTATAAATCTTTAACTCTTCCTTTTTTTTTTTTTTTAGCGTTCCGTTTGATATTGTCATTTAACGTGTGTGCAATGTAGTGATAACGCGACAATCGTAAGCGATAATATTCTACCTCAATATATCTCTCGGTTGCTGTCGTTTGTTTTTTTTTTGTTTCAACCCCCGCCAGACGAACGCCGTTGCTATAGTGCCGCGGCGTTTACTGGAGCCGCGCACGTGCGGCAGGGTTTCGGGCTATTAAGGTGGGAACAGACTATTGTCACGTCACGTGAGCTCACGTGCTGTCACGTGTTATCACGTCACGAGAAAAAAGTGTGGAATATGGATTTATACAGTATTTTAATGTATCAGCGCCACACTTATGTCACCTCACGCGTATCACGTCACATTTCCTATATAGCTCACGCGTGATAGCACGTTTTTATTTTCTAACATCACACACATTTTCGACTCACGTGTCATCACGCATTTGGAAAAATATATATAAAATATTAAAATTAAAATTTCATTTACCTACTTTAATTAATTAATGTTAAAATGGATGAACTTTTAATCGAAAAAGTTCGTGAACATAAGGCTTTATATGACCATGGTTCCACCGATTATAGGGACCAACAAATAAGACAGAATGCATGGGAAGAAATCGGAAAGGAGCTTAAAATAACAGGTAATTAAATTATTATTTTTACTATTATTTTAGATTCTGAACAAAGAAAACAATGTTTTGAATTTACTAAGATGATTTGTTTTATTTGTAAAAAAAAAATAGCAATACTATTTATTATGCTATTAGATTATTTTTATTTAGGAAAAATTCACAGTCCGCTCATAAACGCGATAACCAAATAACTAAAATAGATATCTCGTACCTCCTAGTAGTTCAACTATTATGTTGTTATCGTTCTATTAATATTTATATTTACGTTTTACATTAACAATATTAATAACTTTCACTTATCAGTAGACACAAATTTTTATACGTATTTTTTTCTAATATACAAATCTTCAAATACAAACTACAATACTAAATATATTCAAAACTTTTCATTTTATTTAAATTTTAAAATTAATAAATAAACAAAGTCGTTTATTAATATGCATATATAAAATTTATAATAAAAATATTAGTCGTAAGAATTAAACTAAGTATGTATTCTTCCTTTTCTAACACTATCGACTTGCCATACTACACTACCAGCATCAGAATTGAAATAATCTTTAAATGCGTCTCGAATTTGAGTTGCTTCTCGAGTGCTATTTCTTCGTAGAGCATCTATATTTAAAAAAGCATTTTCTGGAACTTGATTTAATTCTAAGTCGGGTTCAAACTCATTGTCTGTGCACAACATATTATGTAAACAGCAAGATGCGAGAACAATTTTATCAACGAATTCTGGTTGTACTTCAATGTGACCTCGGAAACATCTCCATCTTGCAGATAGAATTCCAAAAGCATTTTCAACGACACGTCATGCCCGTGATAGTCTATAATTAAATATTTTATTAGGTTCATTGTCTCCTAAACTATTTCTGCTGTATGGACGCAGCAAATACGGTTTTAATGGAAACGCTTCATCTCCGACAAAGACATATGGTAACGGATCTCCATTTTCTAATAAAGGATTAGGTTTCGGTATATTGAGTGTATTGTTGTGCAACTTTTTACCAATAATTGAGTTAGAAAAAATTCCTCCGTCACTGTTCCTTCCGTACGATCCGACATCAGTTGTAATGAACTTGTAGTCTGCATCTACTATCGCTAATAGAACAATAGAGTTGCTTCCCTTGTAATTGTAATACGTGGATCCGGCATTAATAGGGCACTGTATATTGATGTGCTTACCGTCTATAGCCCCTATACAGTTTGGAAAATGCCACATGGTTTTATATCTTTCTGCAACTTTTTTCCACATTTCCTCTGTGGGTTCTGGCATAACAAGTGGCCCTAAATTGTCCCATATTGCCTCACAAACTTCTTTAACTATTTCTCTGACTGTACTGAAACCCATTCTGTAATTGAAACCAATACTCCTAAAGGAGTTTCCTGACGCTAAAAATCTAAAATAAAAAAAAATTTTAATGTTAATTTCCTTTTTATAGGGAATATTGCTAAACAAAAATGGGAAAATTTAAGGAGATGTTTCTGCAATGCTCGGAACAGACGTAGAGAAGAAACAAAAAGTGACATGACTTCCAAAAAAAAGTCTGTGTGGAAATACGAGCCACAAATGTCATTTATTATACCATATTTAGAAAGCAGAAAGTAAAAATTAAATTATTAAATTATTATTTTATATCTTATTTTATTCCTAATGTTTTTTTATTTAATTAAAGGACGCATAGTAACTTAAACGAATCTCAGACATCTGCAAATTTGATCAGTGAGCCAGATGATTTGTCAGAGGGGTCTGAAGAAGAAAATATACAGTCCGAACAAGCACAGAAACACAGAGAAACGCAAAATGAACAAAATATTGAAGATAATCAAGATGAGGCAACATTCAGCAATGCTGCTGCAGATGAAACATATGACGAAGACATAAAACGTAACAAAAAACAAAAACAAAAAACTAACAATCCAGCACAACAGCTGGTTGAAATTCTAAAAGAAAATTCTATTCATAGAAAACGTCAGTATGAAGAAAAGTGTATCAGCCAAGGACATAAAATAACTAACCCATTTGAAAATCTGGATGATATGGACATGTTTTTCCTGAGTATGTCAAGAATGACAAAACAATTACCAAAATTTGAACAGGCTCAAATTAAACTTGCATTAAGTAACTCAGTATTATCTGCTGAAATAAAGTGTAATCGAGAACCAAGTTCTTCAGTTATTTATCCCAGTTATCCTACACAAACAACTATATGTTTCAACTCATTCTCCGGCACCTAGTATGAGTAGCTTGCAGACAATGCAATCAGTTTCAAATCAATCTTCAGCACTTAGTACGAGTAGTTTACATGCAATGTCATCGCCTATAGACTCGCCCAACAATTATTCTTTAACTACTGAACAAAATTATCAAAGATCAGTGGAGCAACATTTTCCAGCACAAGACCAGACTCCTACCAGACCAACATTACTTCAAATGATGTCCATTCCTCATTCTCAATACGAGTGATTTAATATTAGCTTAATTAATCTAAAATTGTATACTAATAATTCATAATCTTAATACTTGGTGGTAATTAATATGTTAATATTCTTTATTTGCAATAATTTAAAATTAATTTAAAAATAATAAATTAATTTATATGTCGAGAAATATTTTATTTTTATTACTTACCTCAAACAAACAGCTAACCTTTCTTCGGTACTAATAGGTTTTCGAAATTGTGTGCTTTGTTTTTGTATGTCTTTTTTAATAAGGACGTGTACATAATCAAATTCTTCTTTCGTCATTCGGAAATACATATGAAATGGTCTTGGATCGTTTCGTAGTTCTTGAACTAGACGATGGAATTCTCCCAATTTTAACCTTTTTTTATTAATATCGTGTACCCAGCACGATCGGGTGGATTTTTTATTTTCTTCGTCCAAAACTGCAAAAACAGCTGCAGTTTCTAATTCCTTTTCCCACTCTGAACTACTTGAAGTTAATATTTCCATTATAATTTTTCTTGAGGAAAAAAAACTTGTGTAAGTTCACACCAACCTACACAACACAGTGACTACTGACTTGGTACTAAATTGTGACATGATAATGTGACGATAGTTTATTTCGAAGCGTGATATCACGGATTAAATGTGCCAACGTGACAGCACGTGAGCTCACGTGACGTGACAATAGTCTGTTCCCACCTTTACTAACTTGTCAAAAACGCACAACTCCTGTAAAATCAAAAGGTTAAAAAAAAACTTCTCAAAATGATTTCTTAAAAAATAAATGTGCATCAGACTTGTCAATATTACCTACTTATTTAAACCAGCAATCATACATATTTCTTATAAAATTAATTTAGAAATTATATTATTTTTAATTATAGTTATTGTCTTTTAGGATTTCGAAATATCTAAAGTTTAGTTATCATATGAGAAAGTATATGAGTAGCTAGGTCAAAATATCAGCATAAAACAAAAAACATACATACAAGATAGAAAAAATGAGTGTACACAAATATTTATTTATTATTCAACAATGTATTAAAATTAAAAATAAGTACATTTCTATTATACCATGGATACAAAAATCATCTAAAATTAAATGTGTACATCCTAAATATAAATTACATACTAAAAAGTAAATATTATAAAAGTAAAAGTAAGTACCTACAAATCTTTAGAATCACACTGTATGTTCAATCTATATTTAGCGTTAGTTATAAATTATAATAATTATTATTATCATTGAAGAGAAATAAAACTAAAACTTAGAACTGTTTTTAAAATATGGGCATATGCGATCCAAATTTGGAGCTGTGCTAAGCCGTCCCAAATTCGCACTATTCAAGCATTTCAGTCCATTACTCTCCGTATGATAACCTCTGCACCTTGGTTTGTTTCCAACTCCACACTACACTCTGACCTAAAAATCGTGTCAGTTGACCAATTAGCAACCTAACATTACATATCCTTCAATTCCTAACTTCCTTCCCACACTAACCCATTAGTATCAGGGCCAGATTTAGACTTTCAGATGCCCGGGGCAAATTTTTTTTTGAGGCCCCTTAGTAAAAAATTTCAAAATACCCAATACCTAAGAAGTTGAAAAAAAAATTTTAAAATTGGCAAACTCGCGCGTTATAACTATCTATAAAAATAAAAAAAAAATATGAATAGAATTTGGGTTCAAATTTCATAATTTTACTAATTTGTACTTTATTTTCATTTTTCATATACTTTGCATGTTGTCATGAATAACAATAACAACAAAAATATCTATTCAAAGTTCTACCCATAATCGTTCAAATTCTTGTTTAAAAGAAACAATGATTCTACTATCATTTGTAATAAATAAATTTTCCCAATTTTTTCGAAATGCCACTGTAGTCCAATTTAATGATCCCAAAATAATTTTATAGTTATCAATAATAACAAATTTATGGTGTATTAAATTGTCAAGCAAAGAATTTTTTTTTACTTTTTTTGGAATACCAATTTCTCCCATTTTCCCTGTGGTATTTACAAAATCCTGATCTACAATCAACCTTACCAAAACTCCACGGGTACGAGCTCTAATAACTGCATCTGATAATAACTCGCTGTTAAACAAGTACATACAAATATCTAAAGTTTTCTTTGTTTTGTCAATCCATCCAATTAATACATCTACTTTGCAAAAATAACATTCAACATTATTTTTATAAGTGGAGTTACGACTATGAAAATCACAAAGTTTGGGCTCATTTCCATACCAGAAAATAGCTTGATATTTTTTTTTTGGATAAAAATACTTGTACACTAAAGTTGTCAATGTTCCACTGCATAAAGCTGTTATGGCAGTTGTAAGAAGTTGTGTTCTGGAAAGAAAAATAATACTTACATTAATACAATTTATTTTTAGAGGGGTAATAATTTAAATAAAATCTATAATTCTTTTTAATTAAGTATTGTACTTTACAAGATTTTCACATTATAATATACTAGTATCCAACTAATATTTAGTGTTTACTTGATATTTAAAATTTTAAACTTGTTTATAAGCACTGTAGTAAAACTAATAATTAATGTTACTTTAAAGTTTAAAAGTTAAGGACTAAAATTATTTTTGTTAAAGTTTACACTTAGAAGAAACTGGACACATCAAAGTTGATGTAAATTTTCATTCAAGAACACGTTATGGAAGATTAACTGACTAAGTTTTTCAATATTTTAATCTCAAATTTAAAAAGAAACTTTAAAAAAATGAATTCTAAGTCTATTTTTACCTTATTGTTTTTATCATTATTTGAAATTAAGTAAAATATTAAAGTTTAATGTGGAGTGTATATTATATAGTGTATAATATTATATTCTATCAGTTAAAAAAATAATCTTTTAATTATGTTAGATAAATGTATATAAAATATAAATTAATTCTACAGCTAAGAGACCTATGCTTACAAAGTCCATTTCGTCCAATTTAAATAATTTAGGTACAAATGAATTAAACATATAAGTAATTAAAGATTTATACGCACGTATGTATGATTGGTAAATTGTCTTTTATATTCTATTTCACTTTTTATCATTTTTAGAAAATCAGTGTCTATATAGAGTATAATTTGGAAGTAAGATACCAGGAAGTTGACAATACAAAAAGAGTAATCAATGATAATCAGCAATAACATAATAGAAGAGGTAGGGAGCTTTAAATATCCAGGATTTTAGCATTCAGTAACCAGAGTGGTTCGATGAAATGGAGAGAAACGTTGGGTGTTTAATGTCATAAAAGAATTCCAATTAGACAAAAAGGAAAGTTTAACAAAAGTATGATGAGACTAACCGTGTTATATGGTTTGAAGTGTTGGGCAGTTGACAAGAGAATAATATAAGTGTAGCAGAAATGAAAATGCTTAGATTGATGAGTCAAGTAACGAGAGAAGATAGAATAAGGAATGGGTATGTAAAAGGTAGTATAGATGTTGCATAATAGTGGGCAAGATGAGAGAGAATAGGCTGAGATGGTTTGGTCATGTGCTAAGGTGAGAAAATTGAAGCAGTAAGAGCGGTTATGAAAATGAACATTGAAGAAAAAATATGTAGGGGAAGCCCAACGCTGAGTTAGATAAAAACAATTTAAAATTATATGAGGGCTGTTAGTTAGTGTTAGCAACTAGAGGATGAAAATTGTCGTGACAAGGGGAAGTATAGGGCATGACAAGGGTGGCCCACTCTTGTTTAATGGTACCATTGTTGGGTACCTACGTAATCGGCTAACATAAGTCATGATCATCTCTAAGTTCTAACTGAAGTCCCAACAGTCTTTTATAAATAAATACCAAGTTATAATGTAAAAATAAAATGTAATTGTATTACTAGCTTTTGATTTAATATTATCAATTCCAATTGAAGTAATATCTGCTGAATGTTTATGGGATTTTATTTTTAATTAATTAATTTTAATAAAACATTACAGGACAAGGCCCAAAAACAATGAGATATATACATTTGATACAATGAAATATTACAAAAACATATGAAATCTAATAAATATATGACTTGAGAAGGGTCAGTATTGGATATACACATAAAACGGATGATTGGTGAGTTAAGATAGTAGTTAGAAAAGAACGGAATATAGAAAGGGACAGATGATTGTGTACGGCGATGGGGGACATTAAAATCTGTAAGTATCAAAATTTTATGATTCCTATTAGGTAAATACCTATTAATAATACCTAATGTAATTGTAATATTCAGTCAGTAAAACTTTAAAATATGCACGAAGGTAATCTAATGAAATAAGAGAGCAAAATCAACTATAATTTGTAATAGAATCAAAGTTTTCCATGATTTGAAGAATAATTGTTACACCAGTGCATACTTAGGTATTACATACATACAGTTTATGGTAAACATGAAAACCTAAGAATTTATGCAATTGAAAACGTGGCTAATTAAAATACATAATTAATAATATACCTAGTATATACAAAAAACAAACAAAATTAATGTGTCATACTTATTAATCATCTGAAATCCACAGGACAGACGACAGCAGGATATTATGTGGTCAACAAAGATTTTTATGTGAAATCTTAGATACTTAGATTAAACACTATTTAATTGATACTTAAAAATTATAATAGACTATGACGTACGTAGGTAAAATTCAGAATAATATAAACAAAATTCAAATAAATCAATGCGAAAAATGTATTTTATTGTTCGTTTTTTATTTTAAATTTTAAAAGATCAACAAGTATTTAATCACTGTTTGCTTATCAGTACAGCGTTTTCAATCATGGCACTGTATAAACATACATATATTTATCAATGACCATAGATAATAAAAGTTTTACTTTTAGTTTACTCAGAGGCGTATCCAGGGGGAGGGATACAATCAAGGTTTATAGATAATATTACCTATAAATTTTGGTTTAAAGCACGTATCTTAGTTAACATAGTTTGTGGTTTAAAGCACAGATATAATCATAGATCTTAAAAACAGATTTTTAAGGTCTATGGGTATAATATAGAAATCTGTGGTTTAGAGTTATCTTCAAGCCTTATTTACGCGATGATAGTAATATCTTGGTAATCAGTTAACGTTAATGTCATGGTTTAAGATAAGATCAAGGCATAGACATGGTATCACAGAGTATTAAGATAATAATAATATTATTACTCTGTGCATTGTATTTAATAAAGTATCTCTATGCATAAAACATATTAAAAATTTTATATTATAATAAAACCGAAATTATTCTTCGGTTTTATTATTTTGCTTCTGCAATCATAATTTACGTTATTGTTTGAATAATCTTATTCAGAATCAATTTAGTCAATGCCAATAGTAATAATTTTATCGAAATCTGGTGTACACACGTCATGACAAGTATGGAGGTTTACACAAGCGCTCCAACCGATTACAGAATCGAAAACTGCAATACTACTTCCGGGTAATAATATAATTTTCATATTAAATAGTAATACATAATAGTGTATCCATCTTTTAACAGCCGAGTTTAGTTATTAATTTGATGTCTAAAATCTAGATAACTTAAAATCAACCTACCATACATAAATTCAGTTTTATTTACCTTTTAAAATAAAAATTAACAGTATGCGTCATAAATTTAGATATTAGTATTAATTAATTAATTATTTTAATTTGTGGTTGTAACTCATATATATATATATATATATATATGTAATAAATAATTACTAATAATATTACAATGTCCATTTACAACTCTAGCTTATTTGTTTCAAATTAAAAAAAAAATCAAATAAATAAGTATAATGTGTATTTTGTTTTATATTTAAATTCTGAGTCCTGATATAAGCAGCCAAGTATAATAGCTTACTAGACAAACAAAAATTTAACAAATTACCTTTTATATTAAGCTGACAAAAACATGTAATTTAAAAAATAAATAAATTTACAAATAGTTTTGGGAGGCTATAAATCGTCTGAAAATATTAACCAATGATAATTGATTAAAAAAAATAATATATTAATGAAATTTTATTTTTGTAAAAAAAAATATGATGGAAAAGATTTAAATGAAGCTGTACTATTGTTGAATTTTGGAACATTGGATGAAAAATGTAATTATGATGTATTGGTACTCGTTTGGTGTTGTTGCTTTGCTCCTCTAACTTGATTATATCCTTGTTTTAAATTGAAAATCAAACAATGTAGGCAAGACTAAAGTGCTTTAGTAATAACAAAAAAATATAATGTTTTCCATGCATTTTCAGATTCCATTATTTTTTTGTTCATGTCCAAAAAGGATTACAATCTTAAATTTGATTGAAACTAATTCATATTATTTTATATTCCAATTAAAATGTATAATAAAGAAATTCAGTTGTAATATAAATAAGTTGTAATGTCAGTTGTAATGTAAATAATATTTTACACTAATTTCAGTTTAACAAGTAAAAATTCTATTAAAAAAATGTCCAACAAATTATTTCCCATTTGAAAATTTGTTTTATCTGTTGGTATAATTTCTAACTTAATAAATATGCAACCCCAAAATTAGATCCATGCTTGTCTGTTAGTCTACATACACAGAACAAATTTTCACACTGGCCACAGTATATATTATACAAGCATACAACACTCATACACCTTATGATGACTTACATGTTTATGAATTTTAAATACTAAATTATTATTATAAAAACAAATCGCACCTTGTATTAAATATACTGACTTTTTTTAACTTTACATTGTTGTTTAAGTGACAACTGATATTTCTACTTTTGTGTAGAATTATAAAACTTTATTTTGTCTAGTATTGAGTATTCAAATAATTATTATAAGGATTTTTTAATTTAATATCTAATATTATAAATAATATACCTAACTCCACTTCCATCCAACCCCAAATAGTTGGGAGAAGGTAGAAGAAAAATAATATATCAGACTATTTAAAAAAAAATCAAATAGTTTAATATTTAATTGTGGAGTTTATGATTTTACAGTAGTTATTAATTATTATAACACAATATTACAATAGCTTAACATTGTATGTTAATTAATACCTACTTAAATTTTTTATATTTTAGTGAAGAGCCAAAACTGGAAAAACATATATTTATTGAGTTGACAACTGAAAATAATACAAGTAAAACCATCAGGATGTCTGCATTACAGTTTAATAACTTACGACATAACGTTGCCAACTTATTAAAGCAGACCAGTCGCCTTAAAACCAAACTACAACAGAGTTAACAAGTTTAAACAAGTTTAATATACCAAACAAAACAACAACAGTGTATTTGTATAAAAGTTTGGAATGGTTTAGTTTTATTACTATTATTGCTTTATGTGTATGAAATCTAGTATAAATAATATACTTTTGTACAATTGTCAATTAAATATAATCAGTGCGCATGTATAAACAGTATGCCTTCTAATTTACTCTAAAGGAAAATATTTAATTTTACATCATACAACTAAATCATACACAAGACCTAACCTCAATTAAAATAAATTAATACTCAATGATAATAATTATCAAATTATCAAATTATCAAATTATCATAATTATAATAATCTAATTATTAGACTGAGATTTTCTGAGTAATTTTCTAAAAATAGTTTACTGAATTAGATCAATATCTAAGTGAATTCATTATTTATCATAGCTTTTTCAATTTCGAGTGCCAATTTATAACCCAATTCGGGCCTTCTGTCACGTCCTTCCACCATTGCTTTCACCTTTAAAAAAACAAGTTGTTAACACTTTAGTATCAAAAAACTAAGTCACATTACTTTACCTCGTGTGATTGAACAATAACTCCATGGTTTTTGATCACATTATTTTTAGTTTTTTCAATATCATTTAGGTCGACTCCGCGACAGCAATCATCAACTAATATTGTTCGGTATCCAATTGACAAAGCATCTGCAGCAGTTGCACCTAAAATAAAAATAGTCAAAACAAAATATACACTTTTTAGTTGTATAAAGTCAATGATATTATTACCAACACAAACATCATAGGCTAATCCACAAACAAAAATATCAGTTGCATTCAATTGCGCCAGTTGAGTCCCTAATGTGGTCTGAGATAATTTTTTGTTATCCCAAAATACTGAGTACGAGTCAACGTCTGAAGTTGTTCCTTTGTATATTTTCACTGCATTGTCTACAACCTATGAACAAACACATATTTTGTCTTATTAGAATTGTGTTCAAAGATTCTAGTCAAACTATAGTAATTTATAATAGAACTATAGGTCTTTTTCTCAGTATATTACATTTATTTTATTTAATATTAGGTATAGTAGTACAAAATATTCAAATTTTCTAAAAATGTTTTTTTATCATTACAAAATATTAGGTATATACATATTCATATTGAAACCAAAATGATAATGTTTTTGTTCTGTGACTTATGTTACTACTTCAAACAAGAATAAAGTATTAAGTGTTTTAAAGAATGAAAAATATCATGCAGGGACCTACTTTTAAATCTTTATAAAGTTGAGCACCCCACGAATCCTGGACACAGTGCTTTGGCCACAAACGTTGTTTGATCTTTGGAGATCCTTCAAATATTACAGTGTCGTATAACTGTGCGACTTCGGCTTTGATCTATAAGTATGAAAAGATTTAAACATACATAAGTAAATAATAGTTAGTTTATTGCAGTTAACATTTTTATTTTTACCGATGACTTGTCTAGAGGGCGTAGAGACAAATTCTCAATGAACGATATATGGTCCGTTGGGTGCCAGTCAAATGAATAAAACACAGAGTTAAAATTTACCGTATCCAACAAATGGTTGATTGGCTCTATAACCTAAATACAATTATATAAGGTCATAAAAAAACGTATCACATTAAAATGAGTAGTAACAACTAGTATTCACAAAAAACAAATACGCCCTTTCTTGTACAGAAATTTGTCAGAATCGTTTTCTAAAAATCATATTCTTAATTGGCAAATTTTGTAGTAAGGAGGTTGAAATTTTCTTAAAATGAATTTTGAAAATATTAAAAATTTTATAAATTATAAAAGTAAGCAACAAGCTACCACTTATCAGACAATAGGTTTAACTGCATAAGTTTAATGGTTAGAGCAGTTTTTTAGAATATATTGTGGTTTCATGGGAAGGGGGAAAGTACAAAACAAAAATAAATCTTATTAAAAAAAATTAGCAGTTTCACTAGAACTTTTGACCATAATTTTAAAGTTAATGTAAAAACAGGTTTCAAATAACTTCTATATAAAGTACAAAGTGATAACTGATAATATTATTTTTTATAGGTAGAGTTGCATTATTTAAAATTTAAAAATGCAGTAATTTCATAACATGAAGATTATAATCAAGAAAGTCAAGAAAAAAAATAATACGTATTGATATGTTCCATGTACAAACTCTAGTGTTCAAGAAGTTTTACGGTACGTTACAGGGGTATGCTTATGATACGTAAGTATTCGTATCCAGATTAGACTCCGGTACGTGCATTTATTACTCAATGAACGGACCTTACCTAACATTGATACATAACAATACAGACTTCTTGACTTTCTAGAATATTACCAACATAATGGAGACAGTAAATCCCTCACATAATATTATATAATAGGCCCATAAAATTTTCAATCTTTAAGTTAAGGGACATGAAACACAATTATTTTTTTTTACCAAAAATATTGATTATTCAAGAACGGTACTAAAATATTAGCCTGAAATAGTTTTTATTTTTTAGAAATGTTATAAACTAAAGACACTATGTTTTCCAACCTATAAACAATTAATAAACATTTTGCTTGAAGTTTAAACCATACTTAAATGTTGTCTTGAACTCTTACTAGTTATGAATGTTATTATATTATAAAATATAAGGTATCTGTTACTTATTAGAAACATACAAGGGAGGTTAATTTTTATTGAAGTTGTTAGTCACCAACGTCTCAAGTGTATTTTATAATATTGACAAAGATTTTTAAAAAGGGCGTAATCCTCAAAAAATCAATAATCGACTATTTGCTATCAAAATTTTCTGAAAAGGCAGATTTTTTTATGATAACGGTGGTGTTTACTTGTACCACAGAACAATATCAAAAATGCTTATACTAAAATGCATTTTAAAAATAGCACTATAAAGACATACAAATGCCCTAAATGAAAAAAAGAAATAAAGTAAATTCTGAAATGCAAGAAGGGCAAGTGGCCACTTGATTTACTTGGGCTTCTAGTTCAATGAACAAAACAGTTCATATTTTTTGGTTTTATCTATTTATATTGAATGAAAGTTTGTTTACTATACAATGTTTGTAAACGTCAAATGGTGAAAAACTTTTAATAATATTTCATAAAAATTTGAAGAAAAAATGTTGATTTATTGTTATAGTTAAATGAGTGTTAGCAATTTTTAATTTGTAAAAATGGAGTTTACATTTAAATTACATGTATTTGTCAAAAGGACTTCTGAAAAAAACACACATAAAATGATTAACCCACAATTTTATAAAGTGTGTTTACAGAATAATTTCATAATTATAACTTAAGAAGGGTAAACGACACTTTTTACTTTTAAAGTAATAATTAAAAAAACCTTAACATAAATTTTTTTTTTTTTTGGGAAACTTGATTTAAAATTATTGGTTTCTCTAGATTGTTTTGACATCTACAAACTGAAATTTGAACATTTTTATCTCTTCTAATTTGTGTAGATTACCCACTTTTTTTTTACTAAACTCCATCTAATTATTAAGGTTTCTTTCAAACTTATTACTAAGTAGTAAAATTAAAAAGCAAGTTGGTTTTACCTCCAGTCCGTTCTGTTGTGCAGAACAGTTACTAATGTTCAATGAGCCAGAAATGAAATCGTTCTGAACATCTATGATGAGGAATATGCTGACAGGGGTTATGATCTGAAATTAATTAAAATAATCAATGTTTGTACACTGATGCAACTCAATAAAGTAGTATATGACAGTGGTGGATTTAAGTTTGGTGACTGGATAATTGCCTACTCCATTGATTTTCTATCTAAAACTGTGACAAACTAAATCTTAACATAAATAAAATATAGGTACTCATTTGAAACAAATTTTTCCCCTTTGTATGATAAAACTTTTCTTTTTGCTCAAAATTCTATCTCCCCCCCCCTGGTTGACATCTAAATCCACTACTGATTTTGCTGATCTTGCAGACATACAGTTTTTATCCATTTGTTCCAACACGTCTCAAATTCCTGTCTATCAATTAAACCATCCTGTAATTGAAATAAAATATTGGTTTTAAAATAAAATACACTTTACGCAAAGTATCTTAATTACTTCCAAACAATCTACCTTTTTTGCGTCAAATATGTTAAATATGTGTTCAAGCGTGTGAACATCAAGACTGTAGACAATTCCGCGATCGTTTCTGAAGAGCCCTTTGCAGATGCTGTCAAATTCTTCAAGGTTTAAAAACCCATCACTAAAAATACAATACGAAATAATTAACCATATTATTATTTGTTAACAATATATTTGTCACAGTTGACACAACATTTTGGTGTTAATATAAGAATCCTTAAACCGGGTATTAAGCAGGTGCCATCCGGAGGGTAACTATTGTAACTTATAGGCAATGGAATAATGTTCTTATAAAAATATTAAGAATACGACTGAATACCTACTTACCACTTTGCCACATAAATATTGGAGCACTATACATGATGTGATATTATGTAGATATTAAAACATTTTAAGAGGAGAGTCTCTTACACCCCGCTCTTAAGAACCTCTTCTGTACCAACATAGAAAGCGTCATTGGCGCCAACAAAGTCACCTCCTAAGTACCTACTATTGTAGATGTACTTAGGGGGTACTAGGTTACATAGGTTGTTTAGAACCACCGTGGTTTATCAAACACATGTTTACACATTAAATTTGTACAAATCAAATTAAAATTGTTTAATTTACATAACCCACTGCAGTCTGCAACAAAATGAATCATAAAACTAATACCTATCTAAAAAAAAGCACGTGTTCAGCATAAAATTATTTTTAGATTAGTATTTTTTGTACCAACTTCCACTAAACAAACACAATACAATTTAAAGCCATTGAAATATCAAAATGATTCATCATATAATGTATTTATGTTAAAATCTACAGTATTTAATGAAAAGGTCACGTATGTATTCCACGCCATTTTAATGTGCTTGAACATGTAGGTTATTACTTATTAATTATAAATATACTTCACGTGTGCCGTGTACAATTATTTAAAGTTAAATAAATCTCAGAATAGTAACAGATGTACTAAAATAAATAATTGCTGAGTGCAATACAAATTCAAACTACAAGTAAAATATTACTTCCGAGTACTGGCACTTAGTAAAGAACTGAGGAAGAGTAGAAGAAGGTTTGGAAGGTGTATTTTGATGTTTTATACTAAATCATTGGTACCAAAAATAACCATTGTAAGAGAACTACACAAGTCCTAAACAAATTGTAAATTTTTAAGTTCCATATTCAGCTCAAAAATGGTTACAATTATGTTAAACTTTTTCTATTCTAATAATTCATAAAATTTTAACAAAATTGAATAATTTTTAAAGTGTTAGTGTAAATATATACGAGTATATATATATATATATTTTTTTTTTTAATAACAAAATAAAAAGTTTATAAGTATAAAATTATAAGTCTACTAAAAATATGTAGGTTAATTGTGATTTAGGTATTATTCTTTTTTTTCTGAATCACATATACTTTTGAAAAGAAAGAATGGATAGAAAGTAGTGCAGTGAAAAATTGATTCTTCCATATGTATATGTATACCCACTATTATAGGCAATGAATACTACAATGGTGGTTTTTTTTAGTTTGACTGTTGCCAAGAAATTAGATACCTACAATGTAAAATCGATACACCTCAAGGTTTTTAATAAAGTGAATGAATCTGAAATGCATAAAGAGACAAATGTTGTATACTCGACACATTGAAAAAATATTATGAATAGATACACGCATGTATTCAAATTTCTATAAATCAATAAAAATAATAATGCACTGCCTAATACAATAGAGAGTAGATAATAGTACATTTTGAGAACAAAAATGAAAAAATGACTGTTTAAACGTTAAGTTTAGTACCTAGTAATACCTTTAGTACTTAATAATAATAATAAACATAATAATAAATTATATGATCAATAGTACTAATTTACCTACTAATAACTTTATAGGTAGGTATTTTATCTTATGTATAAATAATTGGCTGCAAAAGCGTCAGGATGGGATAACTTCCAAGAGTTTATAATTTAAGTATTGAACTATTGCAGTATCTTATTAATAATATACAAATAATTATTTTAATATTTTATAGTAAAAAAATTAGAACAAAGATTTCAATCTCAAAATCACATAATAATATATCTAGTGCAGAATAAAAATTTATTTAATTTTACAACATATTTTCTTCGGCTGCAGGAACCTAAAGACTAACTCACTAACGTTTAAAAAAATAAAATAAAATAAAATATTGAGTACAATAATTGAACAATTTACCAAAACTAATGTCAATAAAAAAAAGTACAGCGAAAATCTATTATATATTTTTTAAGTCATTAAATACAGGAAGCGTTCATGTAATGGGTCACACCCTGAACTGTTTAGTTCAAATACATATTATGGGTACATATAACCCGTGTATACAATATTATAAAAAATGTACAAATCTACAATATATGAAACAATAATAATAATGTTTGTTAAAAAAAGGTGTGGAGTAACTACAATTGTAAAAAATCAAAAAAAGGTGCGGAAAACTACAATAAATTGCAAAAATCAAGTTTGAAAACTATGCATTTATCAAGTGACAAGTTTAGACATCAAATTGTAAAAGTTCTCATCAAAACAAACAAACAAATATATATATTAGGTATAGCAAGTAACAACCAAGAAGACTATTAAGGTTCCAAGAATTATAATTTAAATAAATGCGAATTTTTTCATTGACTTAAAATCGCAATAAAAATGAGTGCTCAAAATTCAAACTGTAGGTAATAAAAAACCAATGCAATTTTTTTAGAAAGCAAAGAATAACATTACTAAAATTTATTTGTATTAAAATACCAACATAATGCTATTTATGATATAACTAGAACAATTTGGCAGGCACAAAGCAAAATTAAGTTTGTGCTGATTTTTGGTACAGAAAATTAAAAAAAAAAACCTCGAATACACCCATATTAAATTTAAACAATCTCTTTTTGTATGTTTTTGTAGGGTTTTGTATGGCTACACACCACTCTTAGTTAAACAGGGACTGTTGATAATATTTACCTTTTAAGATTAAAATGCGTATACAAACTTTGATACAAATCTATACTATAAGTCAATAAAGGGATTCTAAGACTAAAAAGTATTTATCAAATTATTAAGAAACTCAAGAAATTAATTCTAGTTTTGAGTTTACATGTTTTATTCTAGTTACCTTAATTGACAAAAATAAATCATTAAAAGTACAGGTTGTGTCAAACTGTACTAATGAACCTAATACCTTATGTATTATTATTTAACATCACATTTTCAAAATCAATAGTTTTTAAACAAATATCTAGGTATTTACATTTCAGTAGTCCACTTAAAGTGAAAATCTGGGAACTGAGATACATATACAAATAATAGAGTAAATCCGATTTTTTCCTACACAAAACAATTTTTGTTTCAAGAAAAAATAAATGGAAGTGCGGCACGGGTGTTCACTATAGGCAACGATAAAATTAAAATACATCTAAACCAGACGTTTGATGTCTGGACAAATCAAGTGTGGAATAATTTGTACTCAACTGAAACACATAATGATGATTGATATTAATGAGGTCAGAAGTGCCATTAAGTAATTCACCGGGAGACTTTTTGAGTAAATTTTAGTTAAATTAGTTTTATTGGTAGTTATATTCAACATTTTAGTTGTTACTTTTTAGAGCCTTAAACAATAACGCAATCAGAATTTGATGATCAAAGTTATGGTAATTTCATGTTAGGTTGTTTGATGTTTGCATACAATGGCAGCAAAGGAATAGCAATGCTAACGCGGATCATTCTTTGCTGTTAGTTACAAAGTGAGGGGGGGAAAACGAGTGTAATAATGATACATGGAATTAAGGAAATAAAAAAAACCAAAAAATTTGTTCTATTCTAAATAAATAAATTAGGACAGTACAAATCTTGATCATTTTTATATCTGGAAGCCGGAAGGTATTCCAAATCGGGGGACATATATGGTTTGTACAAATCTGAACTGCGCAAATTTGGAATGCTTTTACTAGGATAATGGCACAAGCCTTTGGCAATTTGGCACTTGCCACTTACTCAGTCTTTGGCATTTGTTTGTTTTATTAAATCATAGATAAACTGTTGATGTAATGCTTATAAATCTAAACCTAAGAATTTAGATGATCTTAGATGTATCTGATTTAAATGGAAAAGTGATCATACAGTCACACAAATTATTTCCCTATAACTTCTTTTTTTTTTTCACTGATCATTATTTGTCATAAAAAGTGTTAAATTATTACTGGCAATAAAAAAAATTAGTCGTCATCTAAGCTTTTTAATTAACGTATTGATACAAACGATCATCTACCTATTATTTTTTTTTTACAATACAATAACGTTAACAAAGATAATATTATAATCGCCAACTTCCACGACACGACAGCGCATCCGTCGTTTTCAGCATTCAAGTCTTCACTTGATCGATAATTTGAAAATACTGTACACCGGAAGTACACACAAGAAATTCCGAAATATCCAATAGAGGTACAAATACAAATTTTTAACGAAAAAAACCAGTAAAATTTGCTGTTACCAGACTTAATATTGTTATAATTATTATTATTCCTGTACAAACATAATTATTATAATAGGTAATTTACCCGTCTTTGTCGAAGGCGTTAAAGCACGCGTCCATGGCCGCGTGTCGCCGAGAAAAGCGCGCGTGATCGTTCGCGGAGCCACCCAGGTGCCGCACGTCTATATTTAACGCGACGTTTGAACTTTGACAATACGCCGGCGGTGAACGTGCGACGCGTTCCGAACAACTTGCAACAACCGCCGCTTCCGTCCACCACCGTGCGCGCAATAACGTTATTATTTTTGTCGTTGTCGTGCGGTGTGGGGCACACGCGGCATGAATGCGAGCAATCGGTTTTTCGTGTCTGGAAAAAATTAATACGAAACTCCGCGCCGAATCGATAAAACGTCTCGCGGCGTGTTTTGAAATATTATGTCGGTCGTTTAACAACGGACGGTATAAAAAATAATGTAGAAAATTACGTGCCGCACACACGCGAACCCGCAGTAACTGGTACTGACGACGGCGGGACACGCGCGCCGGTCACGCGGCGACGTGACACGCGCGCGTCACGTCACCGCGCCGGTCACACGGCGACGGAGGAGCTGTTTTTTCCGTCGCGGCGGCATCAAAGAAACATAATGAATAAACTGTAACACAAAGAGAAAAGCGCATGGATTGCAAAAATTTTGTTGAACAATTCATACTATCTATTGCAGTTGAAATCGTTACGTAGGTATAAATAGTATACACACACCTTCCCCTCGCCCGCCGCGACCAAAGCGATTTTCATTAATGGGTTTGACTCCGAGGGCTGGTTATTTTACGCCCCCGATATTCGTGACATCTCAGTCCTGACCGGAATATTTGTTTTCGAACCTACCCAATTTTTTTTTTTTTTTTACAAACCGAACCGACTATAAACAAAATCGCTGAATTGTCAAGTACGTGGGTTTATCTTGAAAGAACTATAATGAGAGTGAGAGATAAAAGAAACACCCATGCTCCAACCAACATTTTTATGAAACATTATTTTATACTGAGACGCGTGCAGCTAACACGCACCAAACTTAAAAAAAAGTAGTAAATTCTAGTTCGACTGGGAAACGCGCGTTGGAGTAGCGATTTGGAGTTTTGGAATAGGTTACAGGCCACAGCTGGGTAGATCACCGCCCACTTATTTTGAAGTTGTAGTTCGAGGTTAAATCTATAAGCAATTGGGTTGATTCTGGGCAAGCTCAGGGAGTCAAATGTTATTTGATAATATTTGGTTCAAATTTTTTGAAACATTAATAAAGTTTTAAACTTATCTATTCTAATAATGTGTGAATATTTCAATTGGTTTGACAAATGTTTGGAAGAACTAATGAAAAAAAAAAAAAAACATTAAGGACAGAAAAACGATAAACAAGGGTAAAAAATAAGTAATAACTGTATCAGTTAAATCAAATTTGTTTCCAGTCTTAATTCCTAATTATTAAAAATAAAAACTGCACAATTCATTAAACAAAGTCACAAATATGAAAACTTTAAATTTGTATGTTTAGGTAACATAAAAAAAATCGAAATGTGTAAAAATTTTTGTATGTTTTAACTTTGTCCGTTCCGCAAAACTGAGTAAACATTTGATGAAGTTGGAAGAGTTATGGCTGAAATCTCATATTGATACAATATAACGACAAAATAAAAATATAAAAAAACGTAAAAATCAAATTCGTGTGAATAGAAATTGGAAATTTTTAGACCACACATATTATATTATGTATGTTGTTTAAATCGTACTAAAGTCGTTTAATCTATTCTGTGCTAAAGTGTTGATACTTGACTAAAAATTAATGTTTTTTTAAGTTTAACTGCAAAAATTTTTAAATTATAAACTTCATATATCCGTAAATTTGTCAATTAAATTTCAATTTGCAATTACACTCTTAATGAAAAAAAAACACACTCAATTTGTTTAACCTATCTTAAGGTTGTGTACATTTTTCAAGTCATTCTAAACAATTTTAAATATTTTGTCTTTTTCATTTTTCAAACTACAACTCAAAAAATAATCAAAATTTCAGAAAAAAGTTTTTTAACAAGGGTCCATAATATATACGTCGACTTTTACAAACTTTGTTGTTGAATGATATGTAACGGTTGAACCACGTTTTCTACCAGAAAACGTGTGACAGAAAAATTAAAAACTAAAAACAATACATTTCTCGCTACGCTCAAAATCTAAAATGTGACTTTTATGTGGAGGTATATTATACTATGTAATATTGAATAATTTTCTAGCTTTTAAACTTCGAAATATAGATAGGTAATAGAATGGGTAAATATATATATTTTTTTTTTAGATATTATTACCCTATGATACCTACCTATATTTTCAATATCAGTTCTAAGGCCAAGGAGCTCTCCCTCAAATATGCCATTCCTCAATTAAAATGATTTTGGTTATTTCCTTCTTTATTAATTTGGTCATAGAAAATATACTTTAGTACTCATTGAATGATAAACTATACTAATAACTAATAATGTCATAAATAATAATATATGATGAGTAATTTTTTATAATCAGAACATTGCAGTCATTTTATTAAATACTAGACACTTACATGTAAAATATAATACTTACATTTTACATTGTATTATACTACCTCATAAGCTAGTGTAGAGAAAATAACTGATGTTTTTTTAATGTCTGCACAATTATTTCTTGATAAATGATAACTATATTACATTTATATTTAAATTATTGAATTTTTATACGTGTTTTATCTATATTATTCTTCTTAATTTATGGTAATTAACTATTTAGTTATCATTATTTTTCAAATATTTTAATTTTGCTATTTGATATACATAATATACACTGTTGACAATCACATAATAATGGGTAAAAAAAATCAAATTAAATAATTCACGTTTTACATTTATGTTTAATGTTTATCTATATTGGACCACTTGGTTTCAAGTTTACAATAAATGGTTATAAGTTATGACTTATGAATATCAAGGGTCAAGACTAGAAATATTTTTACTTATAAATCATTATACTATGACACTTTTAGGAGTTATAATGTCAATCCCCTCAATTGTCCATGTTAAAATTATTTATTCAACTTCATAAAAAAACAAATCAAAATCACATCTACAAATAACGTGATTCCGAGCGTCAGCTAGTATGGCCACAGAATAGATGAAATCTATTCTATCTTTCATCATGCATTGTTTCTAATTTTTACCAAGAAAAATGGACTTAATTTCTCCCACTGGAAATTCTTCAGCCAGCCCAAGATAATACTGATTAATTTATTTATTGGACAGGGCTTATACAAAAAGGGTAGCAAAAACATTACATTTTTAAGAATCATAAGTTTTTCATAATATTTTTTTTATTTTGTGTGTATTATGAATGTATTTCAAAATATACAATTATTTAAAACTAAACATTATTGTTTATGACAGAAAGATTAACCTGAAATATTTTATGTGATCCATTATAAGTAAGGAACCATGAAAAATTAAAGTTGAGGGTTAAAATCTGCACGTGGGGAAGGGAGATAAAGTTTAAAATTTAAAACAATAGATCCCTTTTGTAAATGCGTAATTGTAATAACTCAAAACTTGTATCCTAAATCCATAATGATGCACCTATGTATCATAACAGAAAACGTGACTGATTTCTAGTTTGCTGTTTATTATATCATTTTTTCATTTGATATTATACAACTAGATGGTTTATTTTGTGAAGCCTCGTGACAGTTATTAATTAGGTATTATAAATTAAATCATTGTAGTTTTTACCGATTTATATAAACACAAGTAACACAAGTCACAATCAAAAAATAATATACTATTTTTTAATTTTGTATAAACACTGTCTAAGTAGCAATATTACTAATAAGTATTTAGTACTATACCTACGTTATAGGTTATCCAAGATAAATTGATTTTCAAAATAAAATAGAACTATAGAAATTCAAATTTAATACAAGAATATATATTGGAGAATATGTATTGCTTAAAATTAAATGAGAACAAAAGACAAACTGTAAAATAGTTTTTGAACATTAAATGCGAAAATTCCCAAAGTTTATCCTTCACCTTTAAGGGAACTTACTATAATTTGACACTTTGGACGTATCTAATAATGTAAAAACAAAAAACTATAAAAAGTGTTAGTATTATAGTTGCGTGTAGCATGTTTGAATTTTATAAGACCTATATATTAAATATAGGTTATCATGATTCACAAACTTTGTTTACTGAGAGTTTAGCTATTTAGGTACTATAGATGGCCAAACTTTATACTTTATAAATTATACTATAAAATGATTTATATGATTGTAATTGTTTTAGTTTTAGTTTGTACATAAACAGTAATTATATCAAACAATGAAATAAAAATAACCCTACAAAACTTAGTAGTTTGTTATAAATATACATAACTTATTATTTTAAAACAATAAATAAATTGGTACCTAACTAACCAAAAGTTAAACAAATTTTCTAAAACACAATAAAATAAGTAGGTACCTTTTTTGTGATTGTTTATAAAAATATTATTTTTCAAGTATTCATTTTTATTTTAAAAGAATACAATTTAGAAACACATACAGTAGATATCACAGAATTGATGAAATATAATCTATTCTGTGGTATAAACACAAAGTAAGTATTTATAAATTATACTTGTAGATTGATCATGAAAATTTAACAGCATAGATAATTGCAACCTGTGTACAATATAGTATAATAAACAATGCTCATCGTAAATGGGACCTTAAATGAAATAATATGCCTCCCTCATTTTCTTCTTTCAATCATTCTTCAAGTCCTTACATCTCACTTTATCTGTGGTTTTGCAATTTAGGTAGGTTTTTCTATAAAAATAATTAGTTCAGGCATGACCAGTCACCAGCACACATTTCTATTTAAGGTTTAAATGATTTAAATTCTTTTTTGTGTATGCGCTTTTTTTTTGGAATCAACAAATCCAAGCAAATTGATTTCCTTAAAAACATTCCTATTTCTCTTCCTCATGGATCTCAATCTCATGACCTTCAATATACTAATTTTACCCTGATCAATTTTTTCCTTTCCGGGACTATCACACTTGTAAACTTTTTACACAGTATTAGCTAATTGCAAATAACAATAGTTCTGTTTTTTTGTGTCTTATCTTTGTCTACATAATAATATTAATAATTTCTCACTGTCCATAGTTTATTAGCTAGTTGTTGAACCAAATTGCATTGTATGCAATAGCTCTTAATAAAAATAAACAAATAATTAACAAGCTATGCATAATTTTCATGACAGGTATTTTAGTCATTTATTTGTATGGTAACGACATTTATTAAGGAAATAAATTTGAATTTAAATTTCTCAAAAAATCAATAAGTAAAAGTAAAAGAAATGACAAAAGGAAAAATTCAATTTTGTTAGAGAGTAGAGACCTAGTAGTTTTTATTGTTTTTCCCAATTTTTGAGCGGCTTTTAGATCTTAACGTTTAAAATATCGAAAATTACAAAATACAAGCTCACAAAGTATCATGCAAACAAGAACTAGGTACCAGAATGTGGGTACAGTGTAAAAATCAGGGCATTTTTTAAGCTGTTATTGTGGTTTAATTGGAAAAAAAAAGTGCACACATAAAAACCAATACACTTTTGTTGCCACACTCAGAAGGTAAAATGTATGAAAAGTAACCAGGTATATAAAACATTTAAATAAATAGAAATTCGACAAAATTGCAGTTGACTTTGCACTCAACTGTCAACTACCCCATTGAAAATTTCAATAATTTTCTGTAATATTGTTTCTATTTATAGATTAAATCCGCATTGGCCCATTCAACATTAGAATAGAGTAATCTTTATTCTCTATAGAAATCGTAGTTACTAACGGAAACGACACTGCGTTCAAAGTTCTAGGCTGGGGAGCACCTACGGTATAAGCATTATGACCAAATAATTTGAGAAACACAAAGTCGTCATTGCGCATTTTTACAGGCCTAGTTAAATAAAACAAAAAGTAATATAATATTATAATAGATACTCACATAATCAATTCAATCGCGAGGATGTCGATAGTGTCTTCTGATATTCGACGCTGTACAATTTTGTTTTGTGTGAAAAGTAAAAAAAAAATAACTATAATTTTTTATATTTCCAGAAAAAACTATTATATTTACTATTATCTAATGAATAGAACCTACTACACATAATATTACATATTACACAGACTTCTATACTATATAGAACAGTACAGTATAGAAGTCAGCCACATATCGTTATTTACTACAGTTAGAAAGCTCCGGGTTGTTACTTGTTTTATAGAATACATTTAATGCTTGGTTGTCGGTCCGTGGTCTCGTAAGATAAAATGTTTTATCAAAAAGACGGGTAAGTACAAGATAAGGTATCAACGAGTATTTCAAATAGGTACCAAAAAGTTGGCATTATTATTATTACTTTTCTATGCAGGGCGCGGGTCATGAAATTTGAAATCGTGTGACGATCGGCTCAATTAACTCTACCGTCTCCCAATCCAACTTGTTCTGTGTTAATACTATTTAGTATTTAATAGGTAAAAAAATTACTAATTTTAGTCTATTTCATAAAAAATCATTTAAAAGTCTTGTAAAGTTGTCATCTAGTGTACACTATTTTATAATAAATACCAAGAAGTACCAAGTTTTAATCATAGATAAATATCTATGATTTTAATTCGAAAAAAGCAAAAAAGTTTTAATATATTGTAAAAACTAAAATTTTCTTGTAACATTAAAATTGAAAATAAATTAAAAATTTAAAATATGACTTATTTAAATACAAAAAAATAGAGAAAAATCAATAAATTTTAAGTAATAATATACTTAAAACCAAATGTTTTCACGGTCAAACTACTTATCGCCACTAAACTCTATAGAGCAGCGGTCGCCAACCTTTTGGACCTCACGAACCACTAAATCCAAAACTCAAAATACTACTTATACTTTAGAGTTTAGAAATTAGATTTTAGAAGTTAAGAGAGCCTAGAATCCGTCATACCTTCACATAAAACCAAATTTCTCCAGACAATTCAGAAGAAGGAGAATAACAGAGTCTCTATGTTCCTTATATACCCATCACTGATTAGTAGTCAAACACGAAATTAAAAAATCAATACAGTTATTACACACAATGCGTTACATTCAAAGACTTAATTCAATACATTACGATTATTCAATGCATGTTCATTAGAATGTTTAAAAAATAAAATGGTGAATAATATTCAAATTTTTCTGCAGACCACCAAAATTTTCTTACGGACCACCAGTGGTCCATGGACCACCGGTTGGCGACCGCTGCTATAGAGCATAGACTGGCTTGATGCTGTGTGTACTGTCCTTTTTGGTTTATTTGTTTCTATATACAAAATGTAATGATAAATTTTTAAAATTTTTGATGGCAGTTGGTTAGGACCAAATGGTTTCCGTTTCATTTTGGGTAATTAAATTGATATTGCTTTTGATGCATATCCATGTACTGACACTTGTTCCCATTTAGGAGTTCTTCAAGCAGTCAAATTTCTTCTTTTTCCAAATGTATTGTACCGATATATGGATCGGGTGGCAGTAGAGGGGTTAAGTCAATCGTAGACATAATAATACATATTATTATGTCTATGTAGACATGGATCATAGACATAATATTATGTCTAAGTATTAGATACATTTAATACATAATATAAATCCATAATTTATCATTTATATCATGAATTAGTCCATGCTTCATGAAATTTCATCTATTCTGTGGTTTACATCAATATAATTTATGAGTGTTGTCATAGTATAAGAAATAAGGAATATTTCTTATACTATAAATTGAGTGTTATAACATAATAATATTATTATAGAATTATAACTAGCTTTGGGTGAAATTTGCTTCCGGTACAACTCTCTTTTGAGTAAAATTCTCTTTAAAAGTTTAAAGTTGGCAACTATTTAAAAGT
>CM029359.1:4762302-4783959 GCA_017140985.1 Hormaphis cornu | reverse complement strand
AAACTTGGGGAGAAAATTGATTTTATGTTCACTCATAAACACCCTGCGGCAGTACCAATCATTAATAGGAGTATTGGAATAGGTCACTATTTCAAAGTAAAAATAATTTAAATTAATTGTTATCTAGCTTTCAATATCTATAATCTGGTTAGGTTAGGTTAAAAAAAAAAAAAAAAAAGTTAGGTGGGTGCTTAATTATAAAATGTTTTAAAAATCACATGGCTTGGCTCTTGTTTTAATATTTAGATTTAATCTATTCTGTGATACTATAGCTATTAGCTATTCAATATCCATACCTTGTCAACTTAGGAAATTTGCTTATTCATAATCAAAATTTTTGTTTGCTTAGTGTGCTCTATCATATAAAAATATCCTAATTTGTAAGATATATTTACTTACTTGATCCTCGGCTTTTGCTGATTGCTTTATTTGTGAGACCAAATTACAAAATAGTGCCATATTTATATATCAACTATAAGATACATTATACACATAAAAGTGAAATTAAATTAATTTGCCTATTGTGTTTCTTTTATTTTGAGACATCTTTCATTGTATAATATAATGATGGATGTGCATGAATTGCAAGTAAAAAAAATGTAAAAAAAACAATTATTTTCATTATTAATTTTGTGAGCTAAAAAGTAAAGTTTGGAAAGTTATAATTTTAACCTATTAGTCTATTTTTTTGTCATACCCAGTGATATAGTTAAATTTTTTTAGTGGTTATGCTTTTGATAGAGTATAAGTTATAGCTTATAATGCATTATGATTTATGATCCCCCCTCAAATCTGTCACTGTACTAAAGTACCATTAAGGGTCAAAAACATTTTTTTTTTTTTTTTTATACTACTCATTGAAATCATACCACTTCTTCTACCAGAAAAAATGTTTCCTGAAAATAACATTGTTGTAAAAACAATACATGCACAGTTTCAAAAACTTAAAAGTTGCTTTAGGTAGTTATAGACTGTTCCTCCATAAAAATTTCACTGAACAAAGATCATTATTTTACAAAAATAATGATCTAAATTCTAAAACAGAACCCAAATGAATGCTGATATAATATTCTTAATATTTTAATTTTCTTTTTTGGTTCAGGGAGTGGTGGTTGAATCTGGGACCCCTCTAAATATAAATTAATTAGATAATTTTTATAATATTTCATCAATGACAAATACATTAAATTTACAAAAATAACAACACTAAGTGATTGATTAACAATTAAAAAGTTTGTAAATGTAAATAATGTATATTAAGTTTTTTATATTTTTATGATTTTTTTTACATTTTCAATTTCACATTCATTTGAGTGATTTTGGTTTGAATTGATTAGAGTAAAATGCAATAAGAACAACACTAATAATTTATTGGTAAAGACTTTCTGTAATACCAATTATTTTATATAATATAAATTATTTAATTTATTTTTATAATATATTTAATACAATCATAATTTATAATAATAAGAATATTGTGTTACACATATTTCATAACTAAATTTATTAGGCATGTATCTTCTAAACTTATATTAAAATATATTAATAACCAAAGTATAAACAATTAACATACCTGTAATTGAGAAACTAAAACAAATTAATTGTAAAACTCATTCAAAGACATTGTTTTAAAATTATAACATTAAATATTGGATACAATGAGATTTTAAAAATAATTATTCAGATACCAATGATAATGATAATTATAATTTATAATAATAAATTAAGATATTGGCTATATATGTATGTACTATTGGGATAAACAATTGTTTGAGAATTATATTACACTGATAAATAGTGGAACATACACACCATTTAGAGGCTTAGTTGGTGATATATTCATTTGTTAGAATTTAAGTATTTCTTATTTTACCCGGCACATAACTTTTATCAATAACTGGTTCTTGTAGGAATATATGTAGACATCTTTCATTTTGTGCCAAAGGATGACCAGCAATTCTGAAAAAAAAAAATAAATAATACAATAACTACAAGTCATTAAGAATATATAATACTAAATTCATTAGTACCTATCCAAGTGTTTTACATCATCTTTAAAATTTAAAAACTATAATTTATTATAGATTTATACAATGAAATTAATAGACTTTCTATGTCCTATTATATTATTATTACTAATTTTTATGCAATAGTTGTAATACAACTATACTTTTGTTATGTCATAAATATCTTAGATTATTATCTAAGAGAAAAATAAGACAGATAAAATATTTTTTGACCAAAATCAAAGCAAATCAGTTTTATAAAGTTGTTTCTAGTATGAAATAAAAACACAACAATTAATATTACAAATTATAAATTAATCATACTTGTTTATAAAAACCTCAAGGCCTTTTCGTCGCTCTTCAATGAATTCCTCTTCAAAAATACCATCATCATTTCGAAACGGCATTTGTCTTTTCCATGCTTTACCAGGTAAAGGTGGTACAACAATCTAAAAACAAATAACAAGAGGAGTTATAAAGTATTTTATCACACACCATATGATGTAAGTATTATCATAACCTTTGGGGTTTTTAATTTAAAACTTAAAGTGCCTAATTGTGTTTGTAAATTTATTATTTAGTTATTAAGTTGATGCCCATCACATATATTTTTTCATACTTGTAAACTGTAATGCCCACTAAAAAAAAAAAAAGTATTTCACATAGAATTAAAGCCACCTTACTGAAATGTTTATACTTTATTATTTAAAAGTCCACAGTTTATACTTTATTGCATCAATGATTAACAAACATATCGTAGGTACGTGTAATTGTATTGTATGGTTTTACTTATTAGAAACAATGTTATTAGTTGAACAAATCAAGTTAAATCTAAATGGACTTCATCATCCTTCAGTCAAATGTTGAATAACCTAGTTTTCAAATAAAAATATCAATATAAAGGGAGGATGGTTTGAACATTGATACTAATTTTCAGTTATTAAATTTGATAAAAATCTAACGGGTTATTTAAGTTAAATTTAGTTTTTAAAATTTAATTTGTTTTAATAGATTCAATAAATTCACTTTCCTTAGAAATTTGAATGAATATTAATAATAACTAATAAGTATTAAAATGTATTGCAATATCAAACAAAACAGAATAACAGCTGTTGTCAAAATATGCAGAGTTATGAACATTAAAACACCTAGGAGACAAGTTAAAAACAGTACCATGGTAAAGATCCATCCAGTAGCGACTACACTTCGGATGGACCATTGGTTTCAAAGTTGCAGTTTATTCGTATTATTTAATGTCTGAAAGCAACGATAAATCATCGCATTTGAAAAAACAATTCTGAGCAAGCTATCTAATCTAATAAGTCCTAGGTGAAACAAAAAAAGATTGCAAATTACTCCCATTATATATACGTTAAAAAAAAAAAAAAAATAGTGTATTATACCTAGCAAAAACTTTTTTCAATTCAATCTTATACATATTAAATTAATTTAGTACATAAAAGTTTAGAAAACGACAAGGAATAATTTTTTATAAAATATTTTAGTAGGTATAGCCGTTTTGATGCTAGATTTGGCATTTCGACATTTTTGGCATATACCTAACTCAGGAAGTAATCGAAGTATCAAAAAATGTTTCAAATAAAATAAAACTTAAAGCCAAAATCCCAACTTTTATGTAGTTATCAACGTAACAACAATTGGAGCACTCCTTCCACAAAATGTCATTACAAACCTGAAAATTTTAAATTTTTGATCGTAAAATTCTCGATTGTTTTTTGGGATAAGACTCAAAAAGTACGCAAAATTTCAAAAAAAAACTTCAACTAAAGTACCACCGGAGTTTATAAGGCTTTTAGAAAAGTTACAGACTTCAAAAATCGGAGTGTTCCTTTTAACACTTGTAAAAAAACAAAAATAATTAAAGAATTTAATTAAATGTTTTTTGTATTATTCGTTATTTAGAATTTTATTAGTTTTATAACCTCACTGGAAAACGTATTCATGATAAGCCAATCTAATGGTAACACTGATTATGATAACACAATCGACTGTATTTTATATCTACAATCGTGTTACTTATGGCTCCCTCTCTACTATATTTTTTTTATAGTAACAAATAACAGTATTCTGTAATATCTAGTAAATGCTTTCCGAAAAGTTCAAATCCGAAATCGCAACAAATCTTAACCTTTTCAACTTTACCTAGTGTCGTTGATAAATTTTCGAAAAAGTATATGTTTCTCTTAAAACAGATTCGTCTATGTATTAATTTGGAATAAGTGACTTTTAATTGTAACTTGTAGCTTTTTGGTTGTTGTTTTTATGCAATTATTAAGAATTAACTATGACCAGCAAAGATTTTACAGCAATACCTAACACGACCGCGAATGAGATACAAGAAAACATTACCACTCATAATATTCTTGTCATAACAATGATAATACATTACCTCGATGATTGTCGACTGGTATTCATTAACGATGAAAAACGAAATTTTTATAAGTCAGGAATTCACCGTACATTTAGTATGCTTGTACTGCATTTGATTCAATGTCCTGATCTTACATTTGAAGAACTGAATAATTTAATATCGTGTGGAAAATACCAACTATCTCCACGTTTCATCAAGAGTTACCATTTACAAATTATAAAAGTGATTAATAATGGCATTGATGGTATTATTGACATGTTTAAGACTATAGAAGGTACTTTTGTGGACAGTGGATTACCAAAAGTATTTCCAGCAAAAATTGCCAATAGCAGCAGTCCAGTAGGTACATTCCTGCGACGCGGAGTAGTATTTTTTGATAAAATGCTATTTTTACAAATAGAAGCAGTGATGAAGGAACTGAGAAGTTGTTGTAGTTCAATTATTAAAAAATATCCGGTAAGATTAAATGACCTTATGTTAAGTATATAGTGTAAACTGATCATTTTTATATTTCCTTAGGAAATTGCGGATAGAAAAGTACTTAAAGAAAAGGGGGCTGAGCCTATGTCAGAATTAAAAGAAATTACTGATTTTATTAAGTCAGTAAAAATGGATACAGATAACCAAGAACAAATTGTTCATCAAAATGGTAAATATACAAAAGTGCGTTCTTGGTCTCCCCGTCAAGTAGAACTTTTTGTTGCTCAACAAGTTAAACTTTTAGAGATCAATGAATCTGTTGCACTTGATCCACCTATTTTACAACAAAAACTAAAAGAAATTCTACGAGCTAATCCTGACCACTTTGACATTCATTATCTAAGCTACCTTAACTGTTTAAGAGTAAAAGAATATTGTGGAGCAGTAAATAGTGTCCAACATTATTTCAATCGTCAAACATTTAGGGTTACCAACATAGATGAAAAAAGTAGAGGTTATCGATATACATCCCTCAACATGGCAATACTTAATAAATTTTTCAACCACAATGAAGAAGCTATGAGTTATTTAAAAGAAAGTATAGCTGTAGCCCACCAAGTAAATGATCATGTTTGTTTGCAGCATGCACTTATGTGGATGTATATATTGAGTAAAAAGAACAAGTCAACTATGTTAAAATGCTCAGTGGTTAGAAGTAAAGAATTAGAATTACATAAAATAACTTCATTTAGTTTACAGTCAATGGCTCAATACTTAGTTGAACATGCTGAAACTCCAGCATTAGTTTTTGAAATATTAAAAAAAAGTGAAATATATAACTATTTCAACAGCTTAACTGAGTTACGTATGACAAATAATGTACAAAAAGCAGCAATCTGGAATACATATGGGTATGAACGTATATCAACTATATACTCTTTACTAGTTTTAGAACATGATAAATGTAACAATGATGTACACAATGTAGAAAGTAAATGTGTGGCTATGTGTAATATTGTTAATGATTTGATTTCTCATGGCGATTATTATCTTGCTCCCATATTAATTAATGAAGTTTCTCAAATTTTCCCATACACACATTGTAAGTTCTGGGTAATGACAGAACAGTACTTTAATTTTACTTTGGCAATGAATAAGGAAGAATGGCCTAAAGCAGAATTAGCTGCAAGACAAATTGCATCGGTAGATGTTACAGAAAGTAAATTACGATTAGGTGAATTATACTTGAAAAGAGAAGATTATGTTTTTGCCATTAATATGGTTAAACACTTAACGGAGAATAATGATGAAAACACAATTTTCACAAGATTAAGAGCACATCTAATCATAGCAAAAGCTAATTCAAGTGCTGCACTAAATATACTTATGGATGCAAAATTGCTAGCTATTAAGTACCATTTGACATGCATGACAGCATTAATAAATATTGAAATTGCAATAGTTTTAATGAAGAACGATTTTCCTCACAAAGCTTTAAGATTATTACAAGAGACCAAACAACATATTTACTGTGGAATAAATGTGTATAATAAAGCATATATAGATTTACAAATCATTAAAGCAAAGATGATGACAAATATAATTGATGAGTATGAACACAGTCGAGAGTTTTTACTGAATATCTATGATAAATTAATTAAAGTTGCAGAGAAATTTCATATTATTGAAGCAATAACCGAGTTAAGAGAAGTAACATATCTTCAAGCGTTAATAGCAGAAGAGTTGGATTTGAAACCAAGCCGAAACAGGCATGCAATGGAATTCAGACAACTAGAAGAACACAAAGCTGTTCAGTAATGAATGGCACAATGCTACATAATTAAACGTATTTGTGTATTGTTAAATTTTTAATTGTGATATTGAATAGCTTTTGTATGAAAAAAAAAAAAAAAAGTGTAACTTGCTTACAATTAATAAGTACTTATTATTATACTTTGTAACCTAGGTATCAACAATTTATACCAATACTTAGTTAAATTAATTTTTAAATTACCTATTTCAATACAATTTCTTCATTTATGTAACTACTAACTTCATAAACTCTTCAGATGCAAAATGAAATATATTAATTTTTGCAGTATTATACATCAATTACATAACATTGTTTTTAATCAGTGGATAAATAGAAAATTATAATCTTAAATAATTTAATAAAAAATAAGTACAAAATAGAATTTTAAAACGTTATTGTAAGTTAGGCTGATATGAAATTAGGTAAAAATAAAATATCTTATTAGTTCAAATATATTTTTAAAATATAAGAAAATATTGGGTTTGGGTGGGAATCTTGTTGGAGTAACAAACCCAAATCTGTGACTTGTTTTGGCTATTTTGGTCTTTTAACTACTCGGAAATTTCAATAGTGAGTGCAGCAAGATTAGCATTTTTTATTTTACTTGCTTATTATTTACAGATTTAGTGTAAACATCAAACTACTACTTTCAAACAACCAAAAATGAAGTCACTACTATAACAAGCTTATCACCTGTCTCAATACTTTTATACAAAGTCTACCGTGATTTTATCATTCCTTTTAATTTGATATAATTCTGTAATCACTATAAGTCGTATCAATGAAGTTGAAATGATTAATTTTCACACATGAAATGTACAACCAAGGCGAATTTATCAATAAATTCACCTTATGTACAATGAACTGTCTTATAGTTAATCTTAAATAATCTATAGGTAACTGAGATAACAATGTGTGGTGGTTGGATGTGTACAACCAGAAAAACTAATGTGTAGCATTTATAAAATAATGTGGGCAAATTTATGCATTGAATATTATTATATGCTCAATTTATTTGCTCGGTTATTACTTATTTCTTAAATTATTTATTTTGTAAAAAATTGTTTTTTTAATTGATTCGTAAAATTTAAAATGTTGGGTAGTTGATCAAAAAGTTCGTCATTATAAAGATATTTTATACTCGTCAATTTATGGCAGGCCTACTTAAAACAAAAATTTTGAACTACGCCCCTAAAACAGACACAAGAGTACCTTAAGCCTAATTCTTAAATTAACAATTATAAGTAAAATGTTTTTAATTTTTATTTAATTTCTATGAGTAATAATAAAGAGAAAATTACAACAATTTTGACATCCAATGTCTTTTCCTTAATTCGTGACACAAAGGGTTAATGTAATAACGTTTGGAGAACAAATTTTGCGCTGAACTATTTAAAATTTTTCTGGATCATTACCTAAATGTTTTTCCAATCCGCCCCAGATAGTAGAATTCTTAATTTATATAGCTTTTTTAAAAAATATTTAGGTACCTAATGTACTATGTATTAGTTAGGTATTTAAATAAATAATTTAAAAACTTACACTATGTTAATGCCTAAAATGTGTATAAAATTTATCTGAAAATGTGAACAGCAATTTACATTAGATGACCTGATGGTCAAAACTACATTTCAATGTTTCCAAGAAAAACTATTTGTAAAAGCGATTAATGAGATTATATTAAAATAGTGCTTCGGTACTGTAAATTTATTTCAACATACTTCATTACAGTGGACAAATCAATTTCTTCAATTTGAGGTTGAAAATCATATCAAAATGTTTGTTTAAAACAAAAAGTATACGTCACACCAACTATATACACACCAAACTGTGTGCACATTTTAAGAGGGTAGACAACAACTTGGGAACGCGTCATGGCATGATACTACTTAAAAACTTTGAATCCAAACGTGGATTTCACCATTCACCATTTACATTACCTTACTGTCTCTTTCCAGCTCGTTGCGTAACCACTCGAAATCACTGTATCGTCTACGGACACTAGACTCTTTGACTTTGAACACTGGCAGGTTGGTCTGCAAACGGTTATTAATTTAACCGGTTAACAACGGGGCGGTGGTGGTAACTGGTAGGAAAGAAAAACTCACTCGCATGCGAACTTCATAGTCGGTGTACCGTTTCTTGGCCACGCCGTGCGTGATCGGGTTTAGGATGTCGATCTCCAAGAAGTTGGCGGGCGCCGCGTACGCGTCGTCCAGCGTCTGTTTTTTGACGTTCAGCCGTCTGGTCGCCTCGGCCGTGTCCACCATGTCGCTGCGGCCGATGGTCGTTATGGAAATATCGACGCTTCGAAACCGACGAAACCGCCGCCTTATGGACCAGCCGAACGCAGATCAGACGAGACCGTACGCTTTGACGACGACAACGACGGCGGAGGAGGAGGATCTCGGCGGCCTTGATGACTCGCAGCCACACACAAACGATGACGTAATAACCGAACCGGCGGCGAGCGACAATTATTGTTATATTGACAAACAATACGGCGACGGACGCGTCTCAAAAAGTTCTCGGCGACCGCGGGAATAATAGACGGACAACAAATACCAAGACGCAATGAGCACGCCGAGTGACGCTCGACGAGTACTAACTGGGTAGGTATTACAAATTATGCCAAAAGTTAGCGAGTCCGTCGTGTCTCCGAACAACTGCACGCACAAAATATATCGCAATCGGTGATAATTTCGTCTGATAATGGAACCGTACGAAAACAAATATTCGCCGTCGTGGAAAATAATATTATTATTATTATGTGATGGATGGACGAGATAAGCGCAGGTCTGCCAACAAAAAAACTGCGGCCCTCTGACGATAACAGGACGTGTACCGACTACCGTTGATAAGTGATAACGATTATCAACAAAGACCGGAACGCAAGGTTTGAGTTACAACTTTGAAAGTTCGAACTTATGACTCGACGAGCTTAGATTCAGACAAGTTTACTTTAGTAGTTAAATGCGAAAGTTATAGTGTCCGGTCGGCCGCACACTGGTTTTCGACGGACCACTTTGACAACGAGCTTACAAGAAGCCGACTGTTTGGAGAATCCCCGTTTTTCGTAAACTTCCGATCACCGACCGACCGGGCCGACAAAAATCCGGTGTGCATTGATTAAATATTTAGTTTAATATTTATATTTTATACAAAATAAATATAAGAATATATTAAAATATTTATAACGTATATATTTTTAATATTTATATTAGTATTGACTTATTAAATTAAAAAAATTTAATATTTAATCAATGGCGCTGATGTTTCACTGCACCGATTGCCGATCTCTACTGTCCGTATAAAATAGCGGTGTCCGTCAACTGTTGTGCAAGCGCGGTTTGCGGTTACGGACCACGGTGCAGCCATGGACTTTTTTGTGCTGCTCTTCGTTGTAGCCGTTTTCTACGTTGCTCTTTGGTTTTTAGACATGACGTTCAGGGTAATGTATTATTTTACCTAACCTAACATCGTTATAGCTCTAGGATCCTGAATAGTACGCAAAAATAATTGTTGAATATGCACACTTATTTATATGTAGAAAAATTCATGAATTTTGAAAAAAATATGCGCACAAAAATATTAAAAAAATTTTAGACACAAGGTAACAAAAAATTCAAAAAAAGGCCACAATGCACTTAAGGACCACAACTACCGGGAGTGACCCTGTTAAATTTAATCAATGAGCCCAAACCTGAACAATTTGATTGTCTATAATTTTTAATATTGGCCCCTAATATTGGCTTACACACCCGCCAATACGTACCAAATTGCGGCACTCAGACTAGGTTTGGTCCTTCTTGAAAACAAAAAAAATTATAAATTAGAGTAAATAAAAATTATTATTTATTTATTATTTTTGTGTAACCGTTGTTATTACAACTGTCTCTGTGTAAAAATCTGGTGTGATATGGTCAGTTTGGTCGATTCCCTACTTGTATTTATGTTTGTGTTTCGATATTGTGTCTTGTCTTCGATACTGATGCACGTCATCCTGTTTCAGACCTGTTCGCTCGTTCCGTATTTGGCGTTGGTGCATAAGACGGGCTTGAGCGTTGGACCGTTCCAGTTACGATGGTACACAACGTCGTTGAATCGTCTGATATTAAAAATGTCTTTTTGGCATCCAAGGTTCCAAACATGTTGGTTCACTTTTGGATCATGGATAACAATTTGTCTGATTGTGCCGTCTATCTGTTTGGTTATTGTGTCTTCTGTCCAATTGTTCAAAAAAATATTGACAGAACCCAATAATAACGAACTGTCAGCCATCCAACAAGACATCATTTTAGAACCTGTTGTAAGATTTTATTTTTTATTTAACAGTATTGTGTTCAGTTCACACAATGTTATGTTTTTAGGTGCCTGGATTGAATTTACCAACATCAGATATAGTTTATTATGTACTAGCGCTTTTATTTTCAACTGTTTTCCATGAATTAGGACATGCACTAGCCGCAATAAGGTATTTTTTTTTGTAAATCCATCTTTTGTTTTTGATTAATTTGTGTGATTTTGTGTAGAGAAGACATGCTTATTGGCGGAGTCGGTATGATGTTAGTTTTGATTTTACCAGTGGCATATGTCCATTTGGAAGACATTGCATCATTGCCGAGCAGCAAGCAACTTAGAGTTATGTCAGCTGGTGTGTGGCATAATATAGTTCAAGCTTTTATTGCTTATCTTGTTTTATGGTTTTTACCTCATACATTGTTTCCATTTTTTACAATTGGAAATGGTGTTATGACAACAACAATAAACCAGGTAATAACCGTTAATTGAACACAGTTTAATTATTAACTCTTTATTATATTCATTAATATCGTTATAAAGTATAAACATCATACATTTCAAGTACTTTTCCTCTAATTAATATGCAGACATTGTCGTTATCCCAACTACTGCTCAACACACAAATAACCTGACTAAAGGTGGCATCTTATTGTTTAAAAACTTTCATTTAGTTATCATAGACATAGCGTATTCAGTTGTATATGGTTCGTTTTTATCTTGCTATTGTTGAACATAGTGTAAATAATATAGCTTATACTAACAGTAAGTACCTACATAATAATAGCGTGTTTTCAAATGGAGGTTTTGTTATTTTTGTATTATATATTGTATAGAAAAATGTATAAAAAATGTATAAAAAATGTTTGCTTACAAGTAGGTACATATATTAAAAAAACCGGAATCACTCTACGTCACGCGGGTAGTTTGATGTTGTGGATCACTGTTTCGGAAGGTTTATATAGAAGTTGTATATTAAATCTGTAATCAATTTTTAATTTCTTACAAAAATAACAATTCTGAGTGAGCTTAGTGAAACTATAAAAATTATGCTGTTACAATAAAATTTATTATTGGTCTTCTATAAGGCACTAGAATTAAAAGTAGTGAATACAGCTTAAAATTGTAGAGAATCTTAATTTTATCATCATGAAAAAACAATTTTAAAACTAATACCAAAAAAAAAAAACAAATAATATCAAATACAACAGAGTAATTGAATGTTTTATTATTAGAATTATCCTAAAAGTCTGAATCACTCAACAGTGCGTAATTTCATTGTTATAACCAAAATAACACAATTTTTCAATACTTTTTTTACATACTTTCAGAATCTACTAAGCGGATTTTTTTTAAATATTTTTATTTACATACCAAATTTTGTTTTACATAACAAATTTAATTTTCAAATCTTAAACAACAAATTTGGGTGAGATATGCATTTTTTTCCAAAAATAAATCACAGGTATGACCATTTTTCAAAATTTTTTAGTAGCGTATGTGTTTACATGTTTGGAATCTTTGTATTAAGTTTTCAAAACTTTGTCGAAAATTAAATTTTTTATTGAACAAAAATTACAAAAAAAAAAAATGAAAATTTTAAAGTTCTATATTTAGCTCAGAAATTTTCAAAATTTGTATCAGACCTGTACCATACCAATTTTAATATTATGTGAAAGTCTCAGCTTATTTTGATCATTATTGTGAAAGTTATGGCCAAAAACCTAAATTGATTATGTCAAAAACATGTTTGCCGTAATTTTTAAAGTTTTTTCTTAATTGTTGCTAAGTTTTGTGATTGTAATTTATTAATTTTAGGGACGTTTAAGTTTATGATCCCTCCAAGTACCATCTTTGTCCATATACCTATCATTATAATTACTGACGTTGAAAATTGGAGCATTATTAAAGAAGTTATTGTTATTACTTAGTGGTAAAAAAAAAAAAAAAAAACACATAAAAAACCAACATGTGAAGATTTTGTTTCACTCAAAATCTTAAAAAAAAATAAAAACATTTGAAAATTTTAGAGGTCAATACAAATTAAAATTGTAAGGCTAATCTGTATTAATATTTTAGTAAATGTAATGGTTTATTAAAACTTAATGGGCATTCTTCGGTATTTTATGGTTCAATAAACATTTCATGTACATAGTTCAGCATACACTTTTGAAAAAAAAATTTCAAGTTTAAACCCAATGATCGAAACAAAAAAGTTGTTTTCTAAAATAGCCATTGATGATACATTTAATTTAGGTTATTTGTGCATTCAATATCATGAGTAGTTTGTACCACCTATTATATTATTATGTGTATAAACTATAATTTTATTGTTGTTAGAGATCTGGTGTGAATGGTCAGGGAGGTTTAGTAACAGGTGATATAATTACTAAACTTGGGAACTGTGATGTATACAGTTTTGATTCGTGGATAAAATGTTTGAAACACACAAAGACAAGCGTAGATTCTGGATTTTGTTTATCTCCAGAGTTTGTTCAACATCACGACGAAACAAAATCAGGTAACAAAAATGTTTATTTTATTTTAAGATAATTCTAAACTCAATACTTGTATTGAACATAATGTTTATTTTAGTGCACTATGAGGAGGATAATATAATAAACTGCTGTGATCCAAACTCGCAGACTAATTTGTGTTTCGAGTATATAGAATCGCTGTCTAATCCTCAAGAACTACCAAATCATTCCTGTCTAAATGTTAGAAAAGTTATTGAAAGGTCCACATCATTCTGTGATGCTGATAACCAGTGTTCATCAGCGCATTGTTATTATCCGGCTATACGCAAAAACCATAGGCTTGTGATGATTAAACGTCAAAACAAAAACGACGTTTTATTCCTTGGACATCCCGTAGACTTACAATACATATCTGTTACACAATATGTTCCTAAGACTGATTATCTATCTTATAGCATACCTGAATCAATTGAAAAATTGTGTAAATACTTAATAATGTTTGCTGGGGGGTTAGCTGTAGTCAATGTTATCCCGTGTTTTTATTTTGATGGAGAAAAAATATCCAGAGTGTTGGTAAACACAATGCTAAAGGATCACGTTGAACATTTAAGTGTTCGGTTGGCTATTTCTATTTGCCTTACAATTTTCGGCTCTTTATTACTAGTTATTTATATGATCTTAGGGTTTTGGTCTTTATTAAAAATAATTAAATGAAACTATTAATATATTTGTTATCAGCTTTAACAAAATAAGCAGTTCCTATTAATTCTGAATAAACAAGAAGTATAGAGCAAAGTATGATGTTTTTGGGTTAATTTCATTGTTTTTATTGTTGTCCGTAATGTTCTATTATTAAATTTCAAAAATATTCTTATAATATGTATGTGTTATTTGTTAAATAAATCAAAACCAATTTCAATTTTAATGTAAAATAAACATTCCATGGGTAGTTCAATTTAAATTAATTATTTGTACGTTTTTCAAGCACTTATTTATATATAAATTATTGAAAAATTCTGCGGGTTTTTAGACTCCTAAAAATCCTCTTGACCATGCTATGTTATGAGCTGATGAATAGATGCAATATTATAAAAATAGTTTTAATATAAATTATAAAACCTTACTGTTTATTTAATGACTGAAAACATGTAAGTATTTTATTATTGTAAATTATTATTATTTGTTTTAATACTTATTTATTTTTTTTTATAATTTGGTTTGATTTTTTGAGAAAATTATGTATCAACATGGTGTACAAATGAATATTGTTTTTGTTGTTATGATATAAAGTAAATTAATTACTACTTAGTATTTAATGAAATATCTCTAGTCAAAATTTATTTGTATTTGCTAGTTATTTAAATCTAATTATTAATATGAGATATTTCTAATATTTTACTTTTGTATTTATAATGAAAAAAACAAATAATTTAAAGTAATTTTAATATTGTAACGATTATTGTGTTATATTTTTGCTAATAAATCCAATCAAATTAATTCAAACTACCGAGTACTGATGTATTATTATCAATCATCTTATAAATTGTTATAGTACCATTGTTTTGATGAGTTGTTACAATTTAATATTATAAATAATTTTTGTATGATTAGATTTAGGAAATTTAAGTAATTAGGTAATTAGGTAACTTTTAAAAATGGCTCCTTAGTTAATATCTTAATGAAATTGTAAATACTTTTTAATGTATTTGATTATCCTATGTTCTTTGTTTGACCAAATTGGCGCCCACATAATTTATGTGTTTATAACAGTTTAAAACTATTAACAATCGTTACAAAAATAATTGAGGAGAGAAAATAAAGTTACTGCCTACTTTCAAGAACATATTATTGTTTAAGGGGTATTCTGATCAGATTACCTATAGTTTATATCAAAAACATCTTTAAAATAAAAATTGCCCCTTATATGATTGAATTAAGTTTAAAATAATGTAGAGAAAAAGATTTATCATTCATATCTCCAACTTTGATTCTATTTAACATTTGAAGTAAATCACAAGATAACAAAGTCAAAAACCACAATTAGGTATAAAATATAAATTGGCAATTTGCATAAATTAATCATTTGAATAGTTAACTTAACAATTAATGTCAATGTTGGCAATTTAATTTGAAATATACAATAATAAAAGTAAACTCAAAATAGTTTATAAATTATGCATAAATCTTATAAGCAAACTAGAAATGGGAAGTATCCGACCTATCCGTATAATATTCCTGGGTGCGAATGCTCATGTTTGCCAGGTTGGCGGAAACCATGTAACTGGCATGGTGATGGTGGTGGTTCGGAACTAGACAGTTTGATGCTGACATTGAAGAAGTTCTGTGATGGCTACCTGTAAATGATAATAGAACATCGGTGAAAGTAACTTAAGGGAAGTGCTCGTGCTTTTAAATGGCAATTTTATAATCTTTTCGTTACACCCAAGATGTTTGTGTTGGTCGTAAATGAATGTGATTCAATGAGTGTCCACCTCTTTCCACTTGTTATGAGCAGGTAGTTGAAGAGAAAACTAAATAATGACACACACGAAAATTGTGGGCGTGCACATGTCAAAGTTACAACCGGACAGAAAAAAAAAACACTCAAATTCAGTGGCGTAGCCTGGATTTTAGAGTTGAGGAGGAGCAGCCTTTATATTACTTATACTTAAATATTAAAAAAAATTACTTGCGTTACTTCAAAAGTTTGCCCATTAAGATTGAATGTAATTTTTGTAAGTATCCCTTTCATAAAATATGTAATATTTAACATCTCTACAAAAATAGTTAGTTTAATATCACGATTACTATCGTAATTGTTGTTTCACAATCACCAATCTTTCTATAAATAAAAACGTATATTTTTTTTAAACTTTGATGTAATTTAATATTATACCTACTGGATACTGATGCATGAGTAAGAAGATCATTTAAGAGATTTTTTTTTAAATTGCCTAATAATACATTTTATACAATGATTTTAATACAAATGAATAGGTTCGCAACAGTAAAATGATTAAGTATCTATAATTAAAGATATTAAAAAGATTAAGTCACGAGTATACCTGCATGTGTTCATCAATTGCGTATAACTATGATCAGTCATTTTACAAAGTAAAAATTTTAAAGTTTTCTAACAATTGTAATTTTAAAAATAAATAAAATAATAGCCTGTACCTATTATCTATACCTTGAAAGTTTAATCACTTTGTATTTGATGTATAGAGGTTTTGAAGTACCCTACCTCTGCGCTTATTATTTTTCAGATAATATTACGTATAATACGTACTGGTGGAGACTGGCAAGAAAGCTGCCGAGTAACTGGAAGGGTGTTGGAACATCGTACAATGAGATAATCCATTAGGTTTCCACGCCGAGTACTCTAAAAGACCGCCAAAGCCGGAGCCTGTTAATAACACCATCATAATAAGATTATACACGTTTATACTTAAAAAACCAGAATACCATTTGTATTTATTTTGAGCAAATCAGATTACGAGTTGTAAAAGTGCTAACAAACCCATAGTAGTATAATTTCAAAATAACTATTTTTTTTATAGATAACCATAAAATTGTACCTATATATATCTGTTACTACTGTTACTACTGGTTTTACGATACAAAAATAGAAGGATTGAACTGATAGTGTAAAAAGTGTTTTTATAGCATTCACATTTTTTCGAAGGGGCCGTAATGAATTATGCCCCCCAAACACATCTCTGAAGCCGCCCCTGTCACAGTATAAATTAATAATGTTGCGATATCTCATTGTGTGTTTTATTAATTTTTATTCTTATAATACCGGTGGTGGCCGTAAATGGCGGTTCCGAGTGAGCGGTGTTGGACCTCGGTAAGAGCGGTTGTTCCACGTTCAGAGATCTGTCGGTCGTGGCCAATACTGCGGGGTGGGTCCTCGATTGGCTTCTCTCATTCCGTCTGAATTTCGCTCGTCGGTTTTGAAACCATACCTGAGCACAAAATATTTAATAAGTATAGTTGGTACAAATTTTCTGTGTAGATCAAAAAATGACCGACATAATATAGGGTACCTATTTCGCTATTTGCAGTTAACAATGCTAATATATTGTTGGTAGGTATAAAGATTTAAATGTGATAATAATACGTGATTTATATAAAGTGATTTTCTATAAGATATTGTTTTTATAAATAATTTTGGTGTGGAAAAGAAATGTACATATATACACATATATGTACGTATATATTTATTAATCATGTAGGTATAAACATCGATTTATATTTTTTGTTTTTTTTTAAATAAATTTTGAGTAGCAATAACAGACTTGGAAAAGTCATCAAAATATTTCATTTGAACTTTATTTTACGTGTTTTGAAATAATTCTCATCGGTTTTTAACAATTAAATTACACTGCGGACACACTATAATAATATCATATAATAGTGTATGTATCTACCGAAAGAATACATTTTTATACTGTTATTACTGGTGGAAAAAATCAAAAATTAAGAATCGGAACTCGTTGTAATGTGTTGTAATAAAAAAAACAAAATCACTGTGAGAATGTTCGCTACGCTCAGAATTTAAAGTTATAATTATCGGAGACGTCATGTATAGATACAAAATAATAAGACGCGTTGCCAATAAGTGTACCTTTTGTAGAGGTACCTACAAGAATATCAACAACATTTTCCAAGTATATTAAATCAGAATTTCATACAGTTCTTTGAACAAGAACCCAAATGATCCCATTTACGACAAAATGTGCAATTCAACAAATCAAGGAACTTTTTTTTAACCATCAAATCAGTTCATTTTTTAATGCTAGATTTATAGATCTATAAGATACATGTACCTATAATTTAATATTGATCGAATACAGTGAAATTACTTTTAGGTATACAGGCTTCAACTTCCAAAAGATCGTAGTATATTATTGTTTAAAAAATTGTAAAATATGGGTTGTGCTAAAATTATTTCTCATCCGGCGAGCGTACATATAATAATATATGCGTGAATTAAATACCAATCCGCCATTAATTATGGTAACTGGTACAAGGTTATAACTTATAATAATATAACTATACATAAATATTTGGTTGTATTCGGTACAACTATGCTATCCCTTATTCATTCTTCTGCTGCAGGATACATTTATCATTAATTATCACTTTGACGTGCTTTGATCGCGGCAATCATAGCGACTATAGGTAGATTCTATATTTTTCATGTGGCAAACAGCATATTATAATGTATGATTGCGTTGAAACTTAGAAGTTTGGTCTGTCGATATGGTTGGTCGCACAAATGTCTGGTTGATTATAACTTACGAAAATCAATAAAATTTGTTTTTAAACAACAAGTAAGTAGATTATTATAGTTTGTACGTTCATTGTTCTTGTTTCATTTAGTAGGTTTAGTATCGAAATAAGCGCATAAGGAATGTAGCCACGAGGTTATCTATACACGTGCACAAAGCATAGGTATAATATGATATAATTTGAAAAATTATAAAATATTTTGACAAAAAGCCAACGGAAGAGGACAAAAATTTAAAATACACCATGTATGCTGGTTGTCGCAGCGCGTGTCGTTACACATGAAATAAAACATTATCACACACCTATACGTGTTTACAACACTTACTGTTTTTTATTGTGTACGGGGTGATATTGCCACTGTTTTTATTTTCCGATTACTGTTTGTACACGTGTATATAGCAGTGATAGCACTTCTGTATCTATTTTTTTTTTATACCTATCTGGCTGCGCAGGAATTCAAGTCGAAAAGGACTCGCGGGCAGTGTCAATTTAAATGTTCTTTAACAAAAACTTGTAGAGTTACACGAACGTACTTCCGTAAAAATTTCCCCCAAAATATTGGGGCAGTGGACCCAAGCCGACTGCGTAGGGATATGCCGACATAATATGTATTATGCATTTAGGTATCATTTTATCAATTATCAAGTACCTATACATCATACGTAGGTACTATCAAAAATGGAAGAACATTTTTTTACACAATTGAAAAAGTATACATTACTGGTCTTACTGACACGGTTGTAACGGTTTCGAAAAAATCCGTTTTCCCATTTCACCGTGATGTGCCGACCCAGATTCGGGGGTTTAGACAGGCGAAACAAAATTACCTTACCACAATCGACAGGTTTCTTAACAACCGTTAAGATGCCAGCCATACACATAGATTTTTAAAAATCTTCGTCTTTTTATTTTACTCAAATATGTCAATATTGTTGCCACTCGCAGCCAGCGTGTTATGATTTCACGTGTGTAACACTTGAAAATAATTGGTCATGTTTTATATTATACCCGGGATTTTCGTTTGCATATTTTTTACGAGTCCCTTTGAAAATATCAGAGCGAGCTTAAAATCATCGTTTCGTATAGTTCAGATGTATTATGTATAATATTCTTAATACTTTATCTCGCGTAGGTGCCTATACTTTGTGATTCCGATTTTAATGAAATTCGGTCGTACATTCTTAGCTATTTATATTTCGGGTGAAATTACCGTACGATAGCACACGCGTTTACGCAATTTCGAGTGTTATAAAATCCCAGCCCTGCGATCGTAACGTGATGTATATTTTGTATCATATTCGTATACAGTCGAGTAACGCATACGTTTTTCGTGCAACGAGGTTTATTTTTTCCTCGCGGGCGTCTCTCTAATTGATTCGGACGTGGATCGGCCTCATCGCAGACGACGCGGGGTATCTCCGGGACAGAGCTAAATAATTACTACTACTGCTGCTGCTATAAGTATTGTACGACGAAAATCGCGTAGTTTCGTCTGCCCGACGCTTGTCATCGTCTCGGACGCACGTGTACAAAAAATCAGTGGCCCGCGAATTCTCCCGACGGCTGACGTCGTCACCGGGTGACAGTCGGCCGCCCTTCGAACCGAACGACTTCCTTTGATTTACTCATTTCAGCCGTCAGCGTGAAATAATATGATAAAAATATATAGCGTCTAGATATTATGGGGGGTACGCTCGTTAAATAGGCGCCTGCGATTGGGTTAAATTAGAGACACACGCGTGTCATCGTACGAGTGTTGCTCGTGTGTGTGCTACAATAATCCAGCGCCACGGTCGTGGCGCGAGCTAAGTAAAAAAAAAAAAATAAACGGCACGGCAGTTAGCTATAGTATATCGAAGCAGGATCTTCCCATTTAAACTGTGCAAAATATGTGTATTTCTTTACCCGGACATAACTAATTTTCTAATGCATCAATTAACTCCTAGTAAACTCCAAAACATCAGAAAAGTTGTGTAGATTGTGCTTTTGTAAAAATCATCAAAATCTAACGTCTAGAAATGAAGTTATAAATGAAAAAGTGCGAAATTTTTAATGTAATTTTATATTTTTTTGGGAATTATGCCCGCCGCCGCCACCATCGTCGTCGTCGCCAGTGTCGCGTCGGCGGTTTCCCCACTCGATTTCGTGTATGCAGCTCGAAGCCTAGGTGGTAGCAAAAATGACAACTGTCGAATTCAGTGCCGAGTGACGGCGTCTCCCATACTGTTGTGCATTTTACTATTTGCCGTCGCGCCATTTGTAATAAATACAAATGACGCGACGGCATACATACGAAAATTATTATCCACCCTGGATAAAAAAAGTATAATATACTTTATACTATTTATATCTGTATAATGTAAAACATATTATATAGATACATGATTATTATTATTATTATTTGCATTGATTATAAAAATGAAGTTAAAAACGAAAAACTGAGTGTGGCACTTGTGAAGTAAATACATCTTTTAGCGAGCTATGACTGAATGCTTTTAAGAAATTACTTTAGGAAATTATTAATATGTGTACATACAATTACAATTATGGACTGAATCATTAGAAAAAATAATAAATATATCATTAATATCTTTACCGACAGCCAATTTATTAATAGAAAACAAAACATATAACTTGTGTTCTGCTATTTGTCACCACGGGGAATCATTACACAGCGGTCATTACACAAGCCTCATCAAAAAATCAAATAATTGGTTTAGGTGTAATGACCTTATTTCTAATAAAGAAAGATGGCCTCGTGGTGGCAAAGATGTATATATAATTATACTAGAAAAACAAAATTAAAAAAAATTAATTAGATTAAGTTATGAATAAAAATATATAATTTACATAGATATGTAGATAAATTATCATTATTAAAATTATTGATTATAAAAACTAGTGATATCACAACAAAAACCCTTCGTAAACTACGTGTAAAAATGGCTAAGC
>CM029359.1:4668948-4761902 GCA_017140985.1 Hormaphis cornu | reverse complement strand
GCTTAGCCATTTTTACACGTAGTTTACGAAGGGTTTTTGTTGTGATAATATTGTATTCGGCGAGGTAAGGAAGGGTTCGGTGCAACAACCAGACGCATGTCCACGTTTTAGAAATTTTTCAGGGGAGTAATATTTCAAAAATGTAATTTTTAAACCATCGTAACTCTGTTATCGATAACGGCGGGACTTGTCTGATTTTCGCAACGAAAAAATTCTGGTACTGAGAGAAAAGTCGATAATTTCGAAAATTTGTCACTCGTTTGGTTGTTGCATCGAACCGTCGTTACGTCGTGTGTCCGCGAGAGAGAAATCTTCACCCGCGCAGAATTTAAGTATTTCGTTTTTAAGTAGGTACACTATGGAAACTTGAATGACCATTACATTAGGTTTTAAAATTTAAATACACAGTTTATTATTGGCTTTTATTATAATACCACCGGGTTAATTGTACAGAGTTATGTTGTGAGAAGCGTTTTGAAAAATACGTTCACAAAAGAGAACGTACCTCCTACATGAATTATATCGAGGACAAAATATGAGAGTGAGCATCAAGTATTTTGCAATTATTCGCAGCCTTTAATTCTAAGTGATGAAATGGAAAACACGGATTTTTTTTTTTGTCTGGCCGATACATTATGGCTTACAAAAATAATGAATCTTTTGTACGCATTTTACACTAGTCAGTATTTTTTCTAAAAAAACCATCGCTTTCCTGTTCCCATAAACTAATTTTATCTAGCGTCTAATTATATAACTGAAAAATGCTACACACCGTGGGGGGCGCAGGCAAAATACAAACTGAAGTCCAGTGTACCGTCAAGGTAAACGCATTGTTCTCAATATATACCTAATTTGTATGTTGATTAACAATAAATATGCTTATACGTAGCAACTGTTTGAAAAATCACTGCAGGATTCGAACGATCACCACTGAAAACAGAACATAATACAGACTCTTGAGATCTCATCTATACTATGCATTATACCTATTATATTTAGAACGGGTATAAAAAAATAAATTTAAACGTTTATTAAACAATATTTAAACATAAATTCTAGAACTTGTAAATGTGTTGAAAAGTATTTCAAAGGCACTTTAACTGCGCATTTTTTTCAAAAACTCTTCGTTGCCCGCCATAATAGATCTCATTTTTGGTTCTTAGCGAAATTTCAAAAACCATTTTGTGACACAGATAATGGTCTCGCCGCAGTCGCGTACAAACTATACATGTATGAGATCCCAAAAAGAATTTCATTCAATCAGTTTTCACTCGGAATAAAAAAAATCAGTTCTCCAGTTTGAAATTGGATACGATTTTATCAACAGAGTCGTCTCGTGGCCGACGGGTTTTTATTATATCCAAATGTTTATCGATTTATTTCATTAGGCAGGCACATAATATCGTTCTAAAATAAAATTGAACGAAAAAACAATGTCGATTTTCAATTTTTGTGCTGCGAGCCAAATACGAGAGCGCGTGTGAACGCACAACCCACATGTACCAACGTACATTATCCGCTGTTGTGACGACACTAAGTCCGCCACGTGCTCGATCGCGGCCAGCGCTTGTCTTCATTAATTAACACGACCCGCGTCCTCCTTCCAATTATTATAAGACCGCTTCGAATCTGCAAATAGATCTCGACTGTACGAGCGCAATTCTGCATTATGTCGCGGTGTTCAGTTTATTATAATTATATATACATATATAAACTCGGAAAAATTGTTTTTAATAAAACAGAAAAAAAAAACACACACACACGCGCGAAAAATACAACTATTGTACGGTTTGTAGGTAAATAAACAACGCACAAAAACGTAAACACAAACAGTACCCAGGGAGAGTCCAACAACTTATGCGTGCAGGGGGTAGACGGATACGCATATTTGTGCATTATATGTAAGACTGAATTTTTTTTCTTTCCTCGTCCGAAGTATGGATACATACACTTGTGCGAATTTTACAATCACGAGAAAGACGATCGCCAACAATGATAACCTCCCCCTTAATTAGTACGCCACCAATTTCGGTAGTCTCACGAATCCCACAAAAAGCCAAACGATCTGCTTGCATTTTGAAAAATATTTAAATAGTGTAAGTAAATACTTGTCATACTGTCGTGTGCCGATCTGTCTCCGAAGTCTGGGCGTATAACGAGTTTAAATACGCGTTTAAAATAGGTAATATCAATGGTAGGTATTCTCTAATATAACGTGCAGTTGTAATATTTTGTTATTATCGGAGCAGAGATATTACAAACTGTAACTTGTCAGACAATTAGCAGAACTTTATACACATTTGCCTCGTAATGATTTCATATAAGTATTTATAGGTATAATACGGAGTTGAAACATTTTCTCGTTTGATTCAAAATTTTAAAGCGGGTTTAATAATTTAAATTTTAAAAAGTATAGCGATCTCGCATGGTGGTGGAGTAGGCACAGCTTTGGGTGGGTCAGTGCCCGTTGGTATGGAAGGTGTAGTGTATTAGTTTGATGTTTAAACTCGTGTCTTGTAAATACCAATGATAAATCAAAGTTATTTGTTGTGAGCAAGCCTAACGCCCTAAAAATTTGGAACATACCTATACCTACTATAAGTATGCGTATGTTCCATAAAGGTAAACATTATGTACTTTGTAAACGCATTATTTTAATGTATTATCTAAGATGGCTTTTGAGAGGAGTTTAAAAGATTATGGCTTTTTGCTTGCCCTTATCCATAAAATACGTAATAGACCAACACATACGCGTTATTAAATCGCCAAGTCAAACAAAAAACATAGCCGCACGCATATATCAATATCTAATATCCATACAGTTTCTTAGGGACAGATTATAAGCTAAACGTACTAATTTGATAACAATGGTCAAACAATTTCTTTGAAACATTATAGACACATAATAAGTTGTACCTAACATTATTAGTTCAAATTTAATAAATCATGCGATAGTTAATGTTGAAGTTCTAGTTAACACCCGTGTATTAGTATTTAATTGCTGATGTATACAGTTATTAGTGTGTATTGTGCTCTCAGCTGTAATAAACATTAAACAATAAGAGCACTTTTGGTTTATAGTAAACTAAGCAAATCACCCTGTCACAAAAAATTAAATAGAAGATTATTATAGGTACTTAAATAAACGTTATTTTTTTGTGGCAAGGTGATTTGCTTAGTTTACTAAGCGTAGTATTAATCAAATAGGTAATAAATTGTTTCACGTACATACTTACTTAAGTACTTAAATATCTCGTTGTAGTACAATACGTCAAATAAAATAAAACAATATGTATATATATATGTTTACTAAAATAACATCGAACACTGTATTTATAATGTTATATTGTCATATTGTGCGTGTGCATGTGCACTTACTTGAACTCTAGCTTCGGACAGACAAACTCTTCTCGCTAGTTCTTCCCTGACAAAAGCGTCTGGATAATGCGTTCTTTCAAAAATTTTTTCTAACGCTCTTAACTGACAGCTAGAAAACGTGGTGCGATTTCTTCTCGGTTTACTTTTCGGTTGAACGTCCGTTTCCGGATTTGATTCTAAAAACACAATAATTCTGATTTTATTGTATACACCGATATGACGTATGACGAATCACAAAACGATAATATAATTATACATTTTTATATTCGTGTGCATATACAGGCGCAGAAATTACGGATTTATTTTTTTTAGAGGGGAGCTAAAATTTTTTCGCTATCATAAAACACGCGAAGGTTCATCCACCAATATTAATTTTACTAATCACTAAAACGTGAAAGGAGTTGATATAAAGTAAGCTATACGCATGGTCGATAAATTTGAAGTTTTATTTTAGGTATGACCATTTTTTCCAAATGTCTCTGGTGTCTTTGACGAATGAAGGACAATGGGTATGTACATTGCAATTAGTCATTGAATAATTTGGGGAGCTAAGCTAATTGCGATTTGCGTCTATGTTTATGTACAAAAAATTATGTGATTAACTATCAAGTAACTATAATACGACCTCAGGTCGTATAATATATCATACTACATCGTCTGTATAATATTATATTAAGCATATGCACGGTGACATTTTTACTTTGATCAGCCAAAACAAGTTAAACCATTTAAGTCTAAAGAAGTTTAAGCAAAACTTGAATAAAGAATACCGAATATAGGCTCTTATACCAGCTATATATTTGAAAATTTATAGCGCGATTTTGGGTTGTCTATAATAAAATTTTATAAGTAATAAGTGTATTTTAATTACCCGCTAATTCATGGTATTATTATTACACTTGTGTTATAACGCGTATTTAGTTCAACACGACAAATTAAAGTCATGTTCCAGATTATGAATCGAGATACACCATAGACATTTCTATAAGACATTTCTTTACGATTATAAGTTATTATAATGTACACGTATTAAAATTTTAGCAATTATTATTTACAAGACCATAACATATTACATATTATAGTTGTTACTTGTTATATAGTGTATAAACGTGTAGAAAACGATATAAACGCGCGGTCAATTTGAAATTCTCAACTAATTTTGTCATGTACCCAAAACTCAGAAAATGTTTAGTCAATAATATTATGTACCGCGTACGATTAAATGAAACTATTCATAAACGTTGTAAATGCTTTCAGTTAATTGAATTAATTATACGAGTCGTGTGTTAATTAGGCGTCTCGTGTTGTTTTGCATGACTATATTGAACTACAACGGGGGAAAAAAAAAAAACAAACACAAAAAATGTTTGTGGCATTCAACACTTTTCCGGGACGCCAAAAGCATTTCAGCAATGTACAGGAGTATACACCTACTCATTAGCAACGCGTTTTTAATTTAATTTAAACCATCTGTTTGTACGAGCGCGATTTAATTTGCACGTTGTTTTCACTGCAGCCCAAGCGGCTATTATATTATTTACGAATGAACTAACCTCGTACGATTTCGAATCGTTAACATGTTAATCAAAACAGTACACTATATAGTATATAATTATATAGGTACAATAATTTCGGTTAACCATCTCCCGCGAGTCAGCCCATCATCGCCAGCTGTTTGTACAACGTCGTCCCGTGGCGTTTGTTACAAAATATTACATCAGTTATACAATACAGGTACGCGGTATTCTGTTTTAATAATTAATTAGGCTAAAAATTAGTTTAACAGCGATGCTCCGGACGCGCGCGTGCATCACGCCTCCTCCCGGTAGATATGGGAGGTTTAAATTTACGGGAGACTTATATCGTGTTATTATTACGATTACGGAATAATGGAACATGTCCAACGACACAAACGACGACGACGGTTAGCGTTTCGGTCTATTAACCATATATATTAGTTAACCGACCCAATAAATAACGTTAACGAAAACATAAATCAAACGCATATTTCAACAACACCCCACACACACGCGGATGCGGAGAGCACGCTGCAGCACGTTTTAAAACCGTAATAACAGTATAATGTGGAGCTCGTTCCGTATTTTCGAAACTAAAACTTTTCGGACGTTTTCTTGCCAAGCGGAAAAAATAAAAATTTCACGTGAAAAAAAAAAAAAATCTAAAAACCGTTGGTGTCTACGTTTTTAAGGGCCCACGAAAATATGATTCTGAAATATCTGCATAAACGTATACCTGAAAACTTTTTCACCAAACATCAGGTGTGCATCTCTATAGCTGAGATAGGAGAAACACGTCCTAGAATTTAAGACGTGTTCTGTAATATTTTCGTTCCTCCTACTATGTTTATGGGTTAGTGACGTAATAAATGTTATGATGGACCGATAAAATAATGTTTTCGAATAGGACCGAATTTCTCGGGTCCCGCCCCCGGGACAAAGCAGCCAATTTATATTATAGGTACGCGATTGTGACTGAAAAATGCTCCGTTACACATCGATGTGAAAGGTGACGGGGAATGTTTCGGATGCCAACAACAATGTCCTCTGGTTATTTTTTTTTCGCGCGAGAAAGACACGCGGCTGATTTGGCAAGCGGCGTGGCGAGGCGAGCGCGACGAGCAATTAAAAACCGTTCGGTCAATCGTCGCCGCGGCGGATAGTGTCGCTGCGGATTCTTGACCTTTAAACGCGCGAAGACATCGGCAGTATTGTGTGCAGCGAGTAAAAAAGATCGAAGACGAATCTGGATTCTGGGATAACGTCCACAGGGGGGTAACGCGAGAGCCAAATTCGTTTACATTGGTAGGCCTATAGGTATTTGGCAAATTATTACCTATATCTCTACGAGATGAATGGTCGGATTCGCAGTTCGCGCTAAAGTCCCAAAAAATTTCTACCTCATCTCTGTCTGAATCGAAATTTACAACGACAAGTCGAGTGTTTAACTGTTGCTGAGGTCACTCAGAATCATATACGTGCCTGTATAACTTACGCGAGCAATCATACAGTTCACAAACTTAGTGTAAAACGTCAAACAATACACTCTCCAAACCCGTTCCCATCCAAAACAGTGATCGCTATAATACTTCACTCGTTGCCATCTGCGTTTTATTTCTGACGTACAATTTGGTAAAATGTCAATGCAAGATGTTACACTTTTCCCAATTGTTCCCGACATATTTTTTTGTTCTTGCAAAAAAAGAAAACTTTGATATGAAACACGATAACTAACAGTGATTAAAAAATAACACGGTTAAAGTACCTGTATAAATTAAGATTTAATGTTAAGAAAGACATTTGCGTGTGCTAGATCAAGATTTTTGTGACCAGTCGAACGGACGTGTTTTTGTTCGAGTTAGTTCATCTTTGGGATTTCGACCAAGACTGTATAAATGCTTGATTATGGATCTAAGACTGTTTGCGAATAACGTAATAGAGTTTAATTTCGTGATTTCTTAAATTGACATGTATTTCGGTTGAGCTGCCGAGTGCTAACTGATTTGTCAGTGTTGAGGCGTGTGCAGGTACTGGTAGAGAAGCTGTAATATTACAGATATCACGCACATATTATATACATCAAACCGTTCGGTTTTGAAATAATAATATTGTTCTATTTTTCTCCAGCTGGTCGGAAAAACGAAAGGACCCCAGGCTTCGGCAGCGTACCTATATAATAATATAGGTTATGATTGGTCTGATGTACGCGATTTAAGTGCTCAACAATATTTTCGATCTAAATTTTATATTATATTTTCGATTTAAATGGAATCGACAAGTTTTTGAAAACGATTTAAACCGGAGCGTATTCATTATTATTTCAATTTTCAAACTTAGGTATATTTACTTCGCGAATATAGTGCATCGATACGGCAGAGTTCTGCAGAGTTTTGATGGGAAGTTCGAAGGCGCACGACGACAAAATATGAACTCACGCACAAAATAATGCTGCAGGATACCTAGTGCAGAGTCGTAGTTTTCAGACAAATTTAGCTGCACAAGTGTCTGATTTCTAAAAGTATTGTAAATTTAATAATAAAACAACTACAAATCAATGATAAACGGCGGAACAAAGTTTTTATGCTTATACGTATAAAAAATATCTACTTATTATTATTATTATTATTTTTTTTTTTTACAATAGAACTATTCCTTTGTCAGTACTATATTGTATCATATTATGTATTATATAATATTATATAGCATTATATTATGTTGTCATATTCAGGTTGCCGCTGTTATGTTTTAAGGGGTTCATCTAGGCAAAATATACACACACGCTATACATAGGTGTAGTATAGGCAACCAACCTCGTCAAAAATTTACTAAAACGAATGTTTTTGAAAGTATTAAATTAAATACAGCATATATGCGTATCATATTTTATGTAATTGCCTCATTTATGTTCAAATTAGTTTAAAGTAAACTGTGCTATAAGTGAGTACGTAGAATTAGTTTACCTAAATTACCGAGTTTACATGCGATTGTCTCATTTCAATATAACACTTTTTTCTTAGAAAAATGAATGCCCTATTTTTAGAGCGCTCGTTTATCCGATTTTAAATTTATTTTCTAGGAAGTGATGCGATTTAATCTAAAAATTTTATAAACTTTAACTTCATCTTATTATTTTAAATATATATATTTTTAAATGTTCTTACAGGTACTCATTATACGCATTTACAATATCGAAAAGTATGCTATTCATAATTTTCAAATTAATTATTCAAGATTACCTGTTATACATACACAAAGTTAAAACTTCATGTACTAATATGAAACAATTTAAAACATTTTTGAGTTTAATATATAGAGTTTTCTAATTGTAAAAATTGTACAAGTTTTTTTAATAAAACACGTAACTATCATATTTCAATTTAGGTGTTGAAACTTAAAAAACCTTTAAAAATATTTTCATATACTTAAAGTTAAAACATTTTAATCACCGGTTAAATTTTTTTCGCAATATTATAGAACATCGTTGTTCTATTTTGTTATTTGCACATATTATTATTATTTTTCTTTTTTTTTTTTTTGTAACCGCTCTCCTTCAAAAATGGTTCAAATTAATTTGTATACGTATTGGAATGGCTGAAATTAAAATGATTTAAGAGCTAGTTTAAAGTTGTTTTTATTTAAATTTAAAGAGTATTTTGTATGGTGTATGAATTTATTGTTTGATAAGATTTTTTATTTAGACAATCTAAATTACAATTTGTATATTTTTATCATTGTATTCATAAGTATTTATTTATTTTTTTGTTTATATTATTCAAACATAAAATAGTTAGTTGATTCCCTACCGTGTTGTGACTTGATAGATGATGGCTCGTATAGAGCCAGTTTAGAGCCAGTCGGCTTTGATAGACAGCCACTGTCACGAGCAATAAATAACCTTAGAGAATTAAAAACAAATAAGTTTATAAGTCGATTCGCTGACTTAATAATTTATCAAATATAACATTTATGAAAAAACCAAAAAAATCTACAGTTTATTTATTTTGCCTCACCTCGTATGCAAATTATATGCATATTATAATAATTGTCAAAAAAATTATATTACTAGTGCTGCATGTGCGATGTTCAATGTGAAAGGAGTGTACTTGGTACGTCATTTAAGATCGAGTAAACACTCATATCAACCATATTTATTTTTGAAAAAACAAACCATTAGCTGCTATAAGTGGTCCATCGTAATTTATAACCATTTATAAATTAAGTTATTCGCGATTTGTGACCTATAGCGCTACCAAAGCTTATAGGTAAATTCATGTTTGACGCGGCCTTTGTTTTTTCATACATTTTGGAATATTACGTTGCATTATACCTACCTACTGGAGAATATTTTTTAAAAAATGTTCAAAATTCCGAATGAAAATGAATCAATCCTGAAAGAAATTTAGCAAAAAAATTAATCTTTAGACAGCCTGGAGAGGTATATATTAGCTCTCTTAGTCTAGCAAAAGCTGCTCTTCGACTATATATCGTCTTCATAAAATGGGTGTCGGGTTGATATGCATTATGCATATTGCATAAATATTAATTTAAGTTAAAATTCTTCAAAAATATGAATATTATACATGTATTAAATAATATAGGTTTATCCCCTACCTACGCAACAATCTACGCTGCCTAAGTATTATTCCTAGCTTTTTTTTTTTTACAACACGTTTTTAGTTATAAATGTACACATAAACATGAACTTATATTGATGTTGAAACGTTTCTGTTTCTCTAACCTCAGGTGTTAATTTTATAAAAAATTTATTATGGAACACAGACGACATGTAAATATTGTTTCCTTGCACAATATGATGCGTATATAACAGTAGAACACACGCGTTTGGCTGCTAATTTTAAATTCATAGACGTCTGCGAATGCGGTCTGCGGAATGATTTCTGACCATATTGCGAAATACGATTCGGAATTCGATGAAATAAAATCAAGACCTTTATAATGATGCCGATGAAAACCGTTCAAAGTCATATAAATAATAGGCCTAAATAAAATTTAAATCGATGCATCACTTGAACTGAGTACCTACCTACTTATCTGTTAGATACGTCCGTCTAAGTTTCAAAAACTCTACATTTTAAGTTTTTTGTCTACGTAGCAGTTATAAATATAATGTATGACTTTCATTTGTTTTTATAGGTAATTGTGCGTTACAAATCGTTATAAACCACGTTTCTCAAATAAAAACGGATAAATTTAAATTCAGCGTTTTTCAAAATAACTGCAACGATTGAAAAATGTCATGGATTCATTAGAATAATATTATTGAAATTATCAAGTGTAGGTATTTCTGATGCCAAAATTATAGGTAAACCATAATATAACAAACAGAATGTTTTAAAATGAAAGTATAAACAATGATGATAAAAATAAAGATCTCTGATGTATACAGTGCTCTTGAATTTTTTGTTCACTCGTATTTCAAGAATTATTTCTAAATGCAAATGCAAGTTCAAACAATTTTTAAAAAAATATATACAGGTTCGTTCCCAAATGCAAATAATATTATGTTATTAAAGATTGCGCAGTATAAATAATGCGTTTCCGGTTTTGCAAATAAAGTAGGGGGATGTTAATGAAACTAATCCGTGAAATTTACACTTGAAATTGGAATCGAATCCTACAGGGCTAAAGAGTAAATTCTTTCCTGTACCTATACGCGTTTTTTACAAACGCAAAATCATTTTACGTATGTATCGTTTCTACTTTATTTTATTCTACGATTCGGATACGGGCCGAATCAAATTTAACGGCAAGAAACGTAGTTGACAGAAACTGCATAAATGTATAATATAGACTATCTATAATACGAAAAAACAAAAAGTCGGTACCATTATTATAGTGCTGGGGCAGATAATTAATTGGAGAGTGGAGAAAATAATTGTTGGAAAAAGAGAAAACAGCTGGTTTACCATGGTAACGATTGAAAATTCTTCTAGGGCTGTTAGTGTGCGTGTTTAGTGCTGGTGTGCAGTATAACCGTGATGCGAATGATCACAAGTGGAGCCAGGTGTATAGGACAAGGGTGGCCGATCCCAAATAGTCGGGAGGAAGGCGAAGAAGAAGAAGTAGAAGGAAGTTTACCGGTGTACAATATATTACAAAACAATGTGAAAATGAACGGCAAAAAAGACAGAGATCGCCGTTCAGGACATTTAATATTTTTTTTAAATTTATTTATTTTAATTATATCACGGGCCCAAGGTACAAAAATTTTATGAATTATAGGCTAGAGAGGTTCTCATTTGCTAGACGCATGATACGATGGATGGGTTGGTTGCGGCCGTAGTTCGTGTGATGGTGCAGAGGAACGTAGTAGGGAGCAGATAATCTGGAGAACCTACCAGGAACCCTAAAATTAATCTCTGCGAGTGGTTCAGGTGAATCGATGGAACCGTTTACGAGCTTATTCGAGAATCTAAGGTTGGCTAACACTCTTCTATCCGATAGACTACTGATCTTTAAGTGACCCAGGATAGGTCATGTGGATCGTGTTGTATTTTGAGGCAGAATGAAGCGAGATTGAGGAACTTTCGCCGAACACGTTCTGTAGATGGTATGAGTCGGCGGAGGATGTATAAGGGTCCCGAAGAACTGTTGAAGCCGTGTTCAACTATTGGTCTAACAAGAGCACAATAAAGGTTTTTTTGGAGAACGAGTTAGTTCGAACTCATCGGAGACGCGCTTGATAAACCCTAGAGTGATAAGATAAACCCTTGATAACCCTAATATTATATATATATACAGAGTCTATAATGTACCTTTGTCGCCGCGGCAAGGGACGACGCCGGCCGGAAGCCTGCTGCAGTTGACCGCGTCCGGCCGGTCGATCTGCAGCAGCGAGTCGACCGTGAAGTTCCTCGCGTTCTCGGACGACGCGTACTCGTCCTCGGGTCTGCCGTAGCAGTATCCGGTGCCGCTACCGACCGCAGCAACCTGCGCCCCTTGTTCGCCGAGCATGGTGTGGACGACAATATAAAATATCGTGTATTTTTTGTTTTTCGCGCAGCTCAAATGCGCACGGCGTGATGATCAATAAAAAAAAATACTAAATTTTACGCTTAATGAACGAGTGGTGTTACGATACAACAATATAGTTTTACGTATTGTGTGGTCCGCGTTATCCGATGCGAAAATATCACGACGAAAAGACGCGCGCGGTCGGTCGAAGACGACGAGCGGAGACTGCAGCAGCAGCAGGAAACCGCACGTCGCCAACTCTAACAGGGACACCCGTAAAAATAAAAACGGCCAATTGTCGGGCGAACGCGTGCAGACCGCGTGCGGCAACGTGCGCGCCGACGACGACGGCGACGGTACAGATATTATTATGCGTTTAGGGGGCGGCGGTGACTCTTTTTTTTTTTTTTTTGGTAACAGTCCAATCGCGGCTGTCCCCGCGAATTACGGTCCCTGTTCGGAAAACCGACGAGGGCCCGGCGACCGTCATCCAGGCGGGACCTACGTGTGCGTGACTGCGTGTCGGGATACTTCCGGCCCACAGAGTTCTAAGACTCCGTCCCGAAAAAAAAAAAGAAAAACCGGGATCGCTCTAGGTCGCGTGGGTGTAGTTTGGCGGAATACGGCGACTGCGCTTCGGGTGGGTCACCAGTTGAGAAGCAGCGCGTCATGGCGAAAAGCAAATTCAACAACAAAAACGGTCCGAGAAAACGTATCCTGCACGTATAAAGAAGAATAGGTATATTAATTTAAACAACGCGTGAAAATTTCAAACCATTTGGACCATTAGTCCAAGAGGAGTTAACACGATTTTAGTATCAACACAATGCGCGTAATTTCATTGTTGTTACCAAATTACACCGTTTTTCAACACTTTTTTTTCTGTTGGCAAGCGTTCGGGAATCTATCGAGTGGATTTTTTTTTGACATACATAACATAATACGATTTCAATTCTTAAATGACAAATTTGTGCGAGGTACGATTTTTTAAATAAGGTATTACCAACTCTCGACAGTTTTCAACCTTTAAAAAAAAAAAAATCGTGACCATGGATTCTATACAGTAGCGCATATACATGTTGTTAATCTTGTGTTAAAGTTTCAAAACTTTTTGTCGAAAATTAAATTTTTATCTACAACAAAAAGCGCAAAGAAAATGGAAATTTTCAAAAATTTCAAAGTACTACACCTCCTTAGCTAGAAATTTTTCGAAATCACTTGAAACTTGAACCAAACATTTGTGTAAAAGTTTCAGCTAGTTACGTCAAATTATTTTGGAAATTACGATCAAATAATTAAATTGTTTATGTCAAAAAACACGTCAGCCGTAATTTTTAACGTTTTTGGTCAAATTTGACGGAGTTTTCTAATTGAAACTTTATCAATTTTGAACTTGCAAACTTGAGACCCCTCAAAGTACAATTGGAGCCCAAAGACCTTTCATTAAAAAATGAAAAAAAAAAACATCGATGTGAAACAATGTACATTTGCATTTGCTGACGTTCAGAATCTAAAAAAAAAGTTTTAAAATTCGATTTGCAGAAAATTTTTTTTTATTTTTTCTATTTTAAATCTTTCTTATTAAGTATATCATTCTAATACCATATGCGCGGGCCGCCAAATTAAACTCGGTAATTAGTCATACGATCCTGCGGTCGTGATATTAAATGTACACGGACGTTAAAGCTGCGATTAATATTATTCTAATGTAGAGTTTAAAGAAACAAAAATTATTTAACCAATTTTTAGTTCAAAGAGTGAAATTTCGTTTAAAAAGTCCGATATAGCTCACTCGCATGCAAATTTACGTTGAAAAAAATTAAATAAAAAATTATGAAATAGTACAAGAACGGTCGATCTTAGATAGGTTAAACCCCCCATTGGAGTTAGTTACACGCATTTTTGAAAACTATATAAGACAAGGGATGGTCGTGTTTAAAATACCTAGTAATTAGTACTATTTACAAGTCCAACTATACGTTAGATCTATGATGTGCGTGAAGAAAAAAAATAAAAAGAGCAGTAAATGAAAAATCAAAATTCCAAAAAACATTACAGATTATGATCCAATGATTTTAATCCATATAGGTACTCAGTTTGCGTAGTTCAGCAATACATTATAGTGTGTTATTCAATTGTTTATACCTACTGTTAAAAACATACAAGTAAATAAGTTTCATAAAAAAATACTGGCAATAGAACGTTATGTAATAATAAATATTATAGATTGCAAACATAATGCGGAAGAGTAGACAGGCATAACGTCGAAATCGACAAAAATCTATTAGGTATAATATTTATATTTAATTTCAGATGTGGCGTGAATACGGTGTAAGCTGTTTTCAATGTTAGACGAGCAAGGCCATAATTTATGACGTAGTTAGAAATTCCCAAAGCCAAAATATTTTAAATATTGTATTGATAATAAATTAAGATTAAGAGGAAAATAATTCTACTGCGCACTCATAACGCGCGTGGTTACAGACGTGGTTATCTTAACCGATACGTGTGTCAAACGTCTGATTAATTATGCAATATTGTAAAACAAAATAATGCTCTCGGACTTGTACATTACGGTTTTCAATATTAAAAACAAAACAATTTTTTAAAAACATATTTTACATAATAAGGGCGTTGGTATTATTATAGATTCTGTGGGTAGCTAGGGTAGGAGTTTTGACGATTTCTATTTTATTTTTTTTTTCTGCCATCAGTTTCAGCTATACAGTAGCATAGTAAAACTATGATTTTTTCATAATATATTATAATATTACGCCTCCAAATATAGACAGGTGGTAATGGACCGAGATGGTACTTTTGTTTAAAACATTTTTTGAAATTGTATTTGTGTGATCGTTGTGAGAGTATTATGATCAAAAAACGAATATTTCATAAAACTTATTTTATGTGCAAAAATGCTTCGAATGACTGTTACAATTATTTATTCACCAAACATTATAGAAAGCGCTTAATGGATTTATTATATTTGAACTCATTATATCGATTTTGAAAATTTTCGAGTGAGTCATAGAACTTTGAAACTTCCGAATTAATTTCGTAGTTTTTTTTTATAAAACTTTTAATTTTCTGTATAGAGACTAGAAACTTTTTTATACTGCAAGATCAACGAAATATTTTCTATAAACAGTACGGTACATTCTTGTTAGAAAGTAGGTAAAAAAAGTACGGTACATTCTTCTAGAAATACCTATCTAGACATTTTTAATTTTTATATTTATATTTGAATTTTCATTATATTTTTTATTTGTGTACGAAATACAAATTTAATATACTACTTCCAACTAAATCCGTCCCAAGATAATATTATTGACCGACTGCAAATTGCCAAATGCAACTTAATAAAGCTTTGCATCTAGAAAATTCTGGTTTATTTCATATTTTTAAAACTAGACGAAGCTTTAACACAATTTTCACCACGTTTTTTCCCATGTAGGTGGTTAAACCATTTTCACGAGTAGTTTATTTATATTTATACATACGTTTATATTGCATTCGTATTATTACTTTGTTGTTTTAATTTTTTTTTTTTTGACAAAACTCCTCCAATACTGGTCCAAATTAAATCGAATTTTTACATTTTTACTATAGAGTAGAGTATACAATTAGAGAGTACAATATTTCAACAGTTTTTTTTTGTTAAATGTAGAAATCAGAAAAATTTCCATACTCGGTATAGGTGCTACCAGTGCTTGGAAGGAACGGGTTCAAAGGAACGAGTTTCTTTGATTTTGTTCACTTTTTAGGAACGAACTTGGAACGGTTATCTAAAGGAACGAAATAGAATTTCGTTCACTTTTTGGAGGAACATGAACGATTTTTTTCATTTTTAAAATATACTTGAATTAAATAATTAAATAATTTTTAAATTAAAAAAAATAATTTTTAGTTTTAGGCTTGAATTTTAAATTGCTTTCTAGAATTGTATTCGATTGATCCTTATTTATGATTATATTGTCAATCGCAAGCATAGGTATTATATTATGTGCTGCCGTGCTGGCGAATAATGAATAATGAATGATAAGATTATTTTATCACGAGTTATATACTTATATCCATTATATTTATACATCACAGATATCTATGTTATAATAGGCACGGTCTCTTATCGGTTCAAACTTCAAATTTTAATGACAGCTGCAGCTGCGATTACTGGAAAATCCGTTTAACAGTTATTACTACTGTTTTTATTTTTTTACTGTTTAGTGTCATTATTCATTTTAATTTTATCGCTATTATCTGTAAACAGTATACACTGGTTTTTCAGTGTCTTTAAATGTCGATTAAATGTCGTTTTAATGACAGCTGCGATTAAATGTCGCAACTCGCTGATTGCTCGTTTCGGTTATTGTTTCTTCTTTATAGTATTTTTCATTTTAAACTTAGCTTATAAGTTATTATAGTTATTAGCATAATAGGTCCGTCCTCTGTTAAAAACAAAACAATAAGAACATTAGAGATTCTTTAAGGTAGGTGTTTAGAATTGAGTCTAGAAGTTATTAAAATTTATCACATAACTATATACAATTTTTTTTTTTTGTAACGTAAAATGTTCCTTTATTAGGAACGAGGAAAGGAACGAGTTCCTTTTTTCAAGGTTGGAACGAGCCTGGAAATAGTTCCTTTTTTGCAAAAGGAACGTGAACGCGAACAAATCCCTTTTCGAAAGGAACTTTCCGAGCACTGATAGGTACTTACTCTATTTTTAACACGATACCTACTATACAGTTTGTAAAATTCATGGAATATTATGTGCAGAATTTCTGAACAACAATTGATCGACTGTAATAAAATTATTTGACCTAACAAATAGTAATTTCCCCTGATGCATGTATATACGCATCGGATGTCGATAAAAATAATGATACGCTTTTAATCACTGTACTCTGATGTATAATGTTTTTGTTTATTTAATACAAAAAACCATTAAATATATATTAGTATCGAATAATCTACGTCGTACAACCAAGAATACGTTATCGATTTGTAACGAACAAATTTGTTTTGCACATCAACGAACCAAAGTGCAAAAAAAAAAAAATATATAACCATCCGTTTGCCGTATGCAAATTCCCGTTTAGTGCGTTCGGACTGCCCGCATAAAAGGGAGTTCGGCTAGCCCGTTGCAGCGCGTTCGTTTTTCCGACCGGACCGCGGAGAACACCGCTCCTGTTCGTGACGGCCACCCGGAACAGCTTCGCACTGGTCGGCGCGGCTGCAGCGAATTCGACACTCCAGTCGCACACCTCAGCTTCGCTCTCCGGTACTACGCGCTTCGGGGACGACGACGAACCGGCGGCGCGGCATCCCGAGCTCCGTCGAAACGATACAAGACGGTTTTCGTAAGAGTTTCTTCTCCGGTATACGCCACCTGTTACGGACGATACAAAAACGTCGGACGGAAAAAAATTGAAAACGATGTCCGCCCGCTGCAGCATCATTTTGTTGTTTTTATCGATCTGCACGGTGACAATCGCGACCGAACGGGAAAGCGCTGCGCCGGCGGCGGTCGGCGGTGCCGCGCGGTCCGCTCCGTTCGTAGACGATCGCGAGTCAGACGTCGGCTCCGTAAAAGCCGGTTACACGAGGGCGAAGCGAGAGTGCACGGGCTCCGGCTGCCACAACGGGTACTGTTGGGCGTACTGCAGCATCGGCGCCCAGTGGTGTTACACGACCAAGTCGTATTCGCAGAGCTACAGGTACGAAAGGTGTAAAGTGGATTCGGACTGCAGTTGTTGGTGGAGCTGTGCCGGGTCTTGCACCGTTTAACGCGACTTGGACAAAAAAATAGAAGTTACCTCCTACATAATAATACACGGGACCGTTCGAAAAAAATTAAAAGCTGTTATTTTTACTCGTCTTATAACTATATGTACATAATAGTATAGTCTTTGTGAGCTGGTGCACATCTGAGTTTTTGACCCGCGGATGACCTAGCAAAACATTAGACGTTATAACAATATATAGTATATACTGGTATGGATACAACGTTACGAAAAAAAAGGTATATTATGTTTTACTATAAACTGAGATCAAAACGTATTATAGACGTTTATACTAAATTATTGTAGACATTTTTATAATATATATTGTGAAATAAATGCGTGGTATAATATTGATAAAAATTAAATAAATATACAATATGCGGATTTGTGTTGGATTTTTAATATTAAACTCTGATTGGATCTAAAAATTGCATTCGATTTATTTTAATCGGTGTAAATATAACATAATATTACTACGTTGCAGCGACCAAGGACCGAAAGAAGAAAACTCACTTTCGATATTAAGTACATCTACACCTACGTAAGTTCTCAAAAGGTTTTTTTAAAAGTAACGAAGATGTTGAAAATAAAATTAATTTTTAGAAAGTTTTTTTCAGATGTTATTTAGAAACGTATAAAAATATCGTTAAACTCGCATGTATTAAGGAGTAAAATTTAGGCAATTTAATTTACTCGTTGTATCGGTGGTGCATGTGTGTCAGTGTGTAATTCATTATTAGTGTGCGTGAAATTTAATTATCTTCGCCGCGCGTTCTTAGAAATTCTATTGTCGATTTTGTTGTTACTATTTTTCTGTGATCAAAAGTTTTTGTAGAAAACCTGCACCAATTTTAACGCACGATACCTTAATACAGTTAAATTGTTTAAAGTGCTCCATTCGACTTGAAATTTTTCATATAATACAAGTGCTTCGATCTTAACTTTGAATACCACAAAAAGTTGAGATATTGGCTTTAAATTACATTTTATTCCAAACAAATTTTTGAATTTAATTATCATTATAATCGGTAAGCCATTACGTATTAAAATCTTTACACGTTATTTAAATTAATATTTTCTTTACACAAGGATACGACTTTTGGACCATTTTTATTGTTAAATTTAGTTTTTACCAGGACGTATACTAAAGTCTAGACAACTGAGCTAGCTCAGAATTGATTTTTTGAAGGCAATGACTTATCATTGCTTTCAGGTATCAAATATTAGTTATTACGTTTGAACCACAATTTCCAAACCCACCCAAAGCGTAGTCACATCTGCGTCAAACTACCCACGCAACCTAGACTGATCCCGGCTTTTTTTATGATTTTTTTTGTTATGGAAGGTATGATTTAAACATGTGTGAGATAATAATGTATTCCATATTAAGTGTGGTCCAAATTCAGAGTTATCAAAAATCTTTGAGAACATTCATCTTTTGCAAAAGGAAACAATAATTAAGAATTAATAAAAAAATGAAATGCAAATTAATTACAAAAAAATAATAGTAAATACACAGTTAAAATTTGATCACGTGTAACCATTAGCAACCATAAATAACCAAAGTATTATATGACAATTTTAATAAAAAAACTTCTCTATAAACTACATATTTTAATGTTTTTCCTTCTAGTTTATCTTTATTTATCCATATAAATTATTCATAGCATACAAAGTATAGGTATTTTTTTTTTATTATTGATTGTATGATTTAACTGCGCAAAAGAATATCCTTAGTTTTGAAATACAGTCCAAATGAGGTATATTATTAAGTAAAAAAACCATACAAATATTAAACAGCGTAACTATGTAGCAAAAAAAAAAATTTAAAAACACAAATAAAATAAAATTATAATAATAACTGTAAAAATAGTCAAATATTGAAAATAACAATTTATTACAAATACACTATTTTTTTTTATTACATAAGATATGAATTTTAACAGTCAAAATCTACCTACTAAATTATTTGTATAAAACTTGTAACTAATTGTACTACATTAGTTTTCTTTCGTTTTTAGCTATGCACTCATCTCAGTCTAATTCATTTATTTAAACATACTTAATTGGGACGTTTTAAATAATGGATTTGTTGCTCAATAATTATAATTTAAAATAAAATTTTTTTACAAACAAATCTTATTAAATATATAGAGTTATATTTTTATTGAAAAACTTCAGACTAGTCATAATGTTAAATAAAGAAAAAATTAGTTATGGAATAAATGACAGAAGCGATTGAGATAAATAATATGTATTTTTTATTCCCAGTAATCAGTAAATAGGTCAGTAAAAAACAATACTATTAATATATATTTACTTTGAAAATTTTTTAGTAATTACATTTATCATTTAACTGTTTGGCACTATGGAAAAAATAATAAATTGAATCAAAAATTGTATTTGAGAACAAATCAGTGTAATCTCTTAAAAATGAAATACGCAATATTTTGTACTATGAAAGGGAGTAAATATAACACCACTTAAGGATGAAAACCACGTCAATTGCAAACTCAATAACTGCCAAAAATGAAACATTGTGATGTCATAAAAATTACTTTTCATGATATTATTTAGCTGGTTAATTAATGTCACAGCTGAGATTTACACCTTATAAGTTTTTATCGTCATTGGTAAATGGTAATACAAAATATTACATTTTGATAATTTATGTTCCTCCTTTGGAAGCGTCCCGGCCACGTTGTTGTTCCAATAATCGTTCAAGTGGTGATGGCCCTGGACCTGACCATAACGACTAAGTAAAACAATATTTGGATTTGAGTTAAATACACATTACAAAAGAAGTTAAAATTATTTTAAATTTTACCGGCTGACGGTATGTTGCAAATGATCGGTTATTGGGAGGCTCTTGATTTGTTTCCATATTTCGAGGCATCATAACATTAGGTTGATTGAAAAGTGAATAGTACGAACTATTGTTTGCTCCATTGTAATAGTTGTGTTGATGATCATCTCTTGCGTTGAAATGCTAGAATTTCAAGTAAAAATGAATACATAAATTTTAAACATTAATTGTTTGTCCAGTGACTTACGTTTAAATTATTTTGCAACAGAGGATTATGAGGAACTTGAGAAGAACCAACATTAGACCAAGTGCCATTTGAATATTGCCCAATTGGAGCTTGGTTTTGCATAAATGGAAACATTGGAACTTTTTGTTGGTTGCTAAAAAATAAAACGCACAACAAGAGTTAAGCCGTTAAGTAGAATTGTCTTAGAAAATAGTATGAGTTTTTTTTTACTTTTGAGACTGTTTCATACTATCAACCCAATTTGTAGGTCGTTGGGGCCAAGCAGAAAAATTTGGTAATGGCTGATTAAACCTATATTGATTTTCCGGCGATGACTGAAACCCACCCATATGCAGTTGATTAAAAGTATTCATAATGTGACTCATATTAGATGTAGAGGAGTTTAAACAATTAATTGGATGTGGCATTTGATAGCCTATGGGAGTAGGTTTTACAGCATTCTGATCTTTTTCAAATTCTGATGACGTCTGTTCAAGGTCTTCCAACGACCATTTGGCTTCACTACTTGACGATGAACTAGGAGACGGAGTTCGAAATTTTACCTAAAGGTTATAAAAAAATCAATGAAAAATAAATATTTGGTCTAAAATGTTATTGCTTCATAATGCAGTATACTTGTTTGGTTTCAGTCTCTTGAGGTTTCTTCAACACAGAATCAAGATCAACTTTACCCGAGAGTGGTTTTATATCAGAATTGTTGGAAGATTGGAGCTTTAAAATACCACTTTTTTTGTCACCTAAAACATACAATATATACCATGTTATTGAATAAAATCAATATATTACAAAATAGACATACTTGAAGTTAGTGATTGGCGTTGTTGATATGATGATAATGTTTCTAAGTCAGCAGCGAGATCAATTGAATGTGAACTAGATGAACTATTGGGTACAATTTCAAACCACCATCCTTTATCTTTTTTTCTAAACCAAAACACAAGCCATGTAATTTTGGAAGATTTTTAAAATAAATTATTTTACATTGCTTTAACTAATGAATGTGGAGTAGATGAAAACCATACACCAAAATCAATTATGCGACTAGCTCTTAGTGAATTCATGTTTACTTTTGTACTGTCATCAGAGTTTAGTCTGTAACAAAATTACATAATTAAATTGATACATCACATACATAGGTAATTAGAACTTTACAGAACTATAAAAAGTAACTTTGTTTTCTTACATGAGATTAGAATGTGCCGATTCTAACATAACAAAGCCTTGAAGCAATCTATCTTCTGGTAAAGGAATATGCGAATCTAATAAAAATAAAATAACAGTAGTTTGTTTAAAGCCAAAAAATTTAAAAAGTAAAAAAAAAAATGTTCAACTGACAATTTTCAAGATTTAAATCATTTGACAGTCCATTCAATAATTTGCACAGACCAGGCCAAATTTGTAAACGACTTTTGAATCCGGGAGAATTTAGAACTGTTATATCACTTTTAATCCAATCCAGAATAAGTTTAACTGTTGAAAAACAAATTAAATAGTACAAACATTTATGCAATAAACAATCAATACCAAATGTTATATATTTTGATTGTGAAATTTATTAATATATATTTATTTACCTGCAGGTAATGTGTAATACTCAGAGATATTTTGACTTTCTTTCATGGTGTAAAGAGGAAGCAGAAAAGCATTGAGGAAAGTGGCCAATAAATCAACAATAGGAAAACACTGAACTTTTAACGATGCTGATTCATTTCCAATGTGATTAAACGCTAACATATTAATAGCCACCATCTAGCAAATTATAATAAATGAAACAATTTAAAAATACAGAGAAAAAAAAATGTACAACGATAAGTAATTGAATAAAAAGTAACCTGTTGTAACTTAAACGATGTAAATGACTCGGTTGCAATTAGTGGAGTGAATGACAATGAAAGACTTTTGATGTATCCATCACATGCTTGACGTTTTATCATATCCTTTGACATTAATACTCCATGAAACGCAAGAAATAATTGAACAAACTCAGTACTGGTAATTTTGGATTTATATAGCATATCGTGACTACAATACAATATGAAATTGCAGATTAAAAAAAATACAATTTATTGCTTATGATTTTAAACGAGTAAGTTTTAAAGCAAAATCATTGTAAAAAAAAAAAAAAAAATATAAGATAGGTTGTTACCTAGAATTAATATACTTGTTTAATGTGACATTTAAATTGTTGACGGCTGCCAGAAAAGGATGTCTCACATTAACGCTTCTCATATAATAAAACACAGTGCTCAAACAGTCTCCCCGTGACGCTTCTAATAGAGCCAATTGGTTGTACGGTTGTCCACTATTAGGGCTTAATTGTATGGCGTGCCTGGACATAATTAATTATTATATAGGTATACGATAGAAGACTATGTAAAAGTTTAAACAGATAGAGTTTTACAAAACTACACACCTGTAAAATGATTCAGCTTGTCCATTTTGATTACGATAACGAGCAATGTCGCCCAGATGTACCAAACAATATTGACAAATATAATTGCACGAACTTTTTTGTGGCTTACGTAAATATGTCGACCCTACAGGCTTGTCGTCCGTCTCACAAAATCCATAGAGTTTCCTAAAATAACGAAAAATAACAAAATCAAATCAAACTTCAGTAAAATATATTACAATCGCCTACAAGTTTTCGCCACTAAGTTTATCACACTACCTATTGCTTACTTATGAAAAGGCAGATCCAATTCAAATGTCAAACATATGCTGTGCAAAAGCATTAGATAAAAGCCATAAGCAGACTCGAGGCATGTTAAAAATAATGCGTTCCATTCGTTGCGTTTGGAGTTCTAGTACAGAAATGAAAACCCTTAATACAAAATCATTATACGGAGGTAGGTAGTAGTAAATTAAATCAGATTTCTGGCGGACCTTTTTGTCTTTGGCGAGTTGTTGCAGCTTGTTTATGTTGTTTTTGAACCCGTGATTCCACAGGTCTTGTTCGACTTTTTGGTCCAACGCATATTCCAGGTCCAAGGTCAACACTTGTTGGTAGACAATCTGAAATGACGAAAACAAAAAAAAAAATATTGTAAACGAGACGATGAGCTATAGGATATGATTAACGGTTGCGTGTATGGATACCCTCAGCTGCTGCTGGCAAGCCAATGTTTCCATACTGTTCACATCTCTGGAAGCGCATATCTGTTCTTTGAGCTGATCGGCTTTCCTACGACGTACACACACACACACAGTTATTAACACAACACGAGTGATTTCGACTAGACACGTATTGACCATTTTTTTTTTGTCATACTTTAACGTTTGAATGGCCACGATAGACACCATGACTGGATACCCCGTACATGGAACTGGACACGGACACTGTGTGAAGACTGAGCGGCGACGTTACGACGGCCCAGTTATAGCGGCGGACATAGTTTTACTGTCGACACCCGGTAACGGGATCGCGATGAAGAGAGCCGACGGTCATCAGAATTTATTCTCGTATTTGGACGGCAGGGAAACGAATTTCGGCCGACGGTTGCGCGTCATTTCGCTTTCCGGAGCGTGCGTTATCACGTCAATTCGCTCGACGACTTCGGCAGCAGATAACCGCCACAGAATAGATAAAGTGCTGACCACACTGATATAAGAGTTAGAGGACCGAAAAATTATTGTTGTTATATAAGTACCGTGAGCATTCGGCGGAACGACATAAATATTGATTTAAAAAAAAAAACGCGAATCGAGCTTCGAACGAACGGACGCGGCTCGCGATCGCGAACGCCGTCGACGAATTTGAAAAATCTTTCGGGTATATCACGTTTGAGGCGCGAGAAAACGGCCGCCAAAACGCGTTGGGCACACTGTTTTCGCTCACCGACGACACCAACAAAGAAACAACGAATTGTTGTCCATGAAAAATATCGAAGGAGGCATTGCAAAGGCGAACTCCGTGGTGTAACCGCAGCCGCCGTTCGCGGGACGCGTAAACTCTGCGCCCCAAATCCGAGGAGCCCGACGAACCATATTTATCGTTCCTCTAAATATTTTTTTTTTTCCCCTTCAAAACGGTTGTTTTACGAGAAGTCGCGTAACGGCAAATCCGACGGTGGTTTAGACTCGGAGAACGGAGGAGTAGAAGGACGCAATAATCTGTTCACGCCGGCGGTATATCAATTCTCCTTGGGCAAGTAAAAGACAACAAATAAAAATTTAAAATAAAACCGAGAGCGACCGATGTCTTTGAGTTGGTCCGCACCCGCCGCGGACACGTTTATCTTTTCCGCGTTTGAAACATCATTGGATTATTTCGCGGAAAATTTTCAATTTACTTGATTTATTTGTTACACGTTCGCGATGTTCCTATAATTATTATCGGAACGTCTGAACTCTGGCCGCGTTAGGAGTCGCCCCCGGTTTCCCCGATTCGAGAATCCTCCGATAATCGTCGCGTTTTCATCACTTTGTCGTTACACGGTCTCGTATGGTTTTGTGTTGTTGGCCCCGCGTTCGCTTTTTCATTCGTTTTCCGGCTTCGTTGAATATTTTAGAAGTCTGTTCGATTTTGTTTGTTACCATAAATAACCGTGGCCCGTGATTTAGATATCAAGATAATATAAAGATCTTTTTTTTTTGCCTTCCAACTATTTTTTTTAATCTGCCTCCCGTGTTCCCTACTTATCGCGATAATTCACATTTCCTCCGCACAACATTCAACGTATTACTTGCAGACTACCTGTAGGGTCGTGCTGCCAGGGGTTCATTTTTGGGCACGAGCGCATGATGCAGTGGCGGCGCTAGGCGTGGGCGAAGTGGGCCATTGCCCACGCACCTCAAAGGGACTTAACCATAGAAAAATATGGACAAAAAAGGGCCTCTTTAAGTCTACTTGGCCCACTTATAAATTTTACCTCGCGCCGCCACTGGCATCTTGATTCTGTATAAAGTTGCGGTTCGCACTCCCCTTTGTATGCCGTCAACAAAAAAATGGTTCTCGCTCCGGTTTCTAAAACCTACCGATGGTCCGGTGACACTGTTCGTGTTCTCTTCCATTTCTCTTTTATTCTCTTAACACGGCAGGCGTTTTTTTTTTTTTAATTTAGAAATAAGCGTTAAAACGATACATTATTGAACTCTCATTATTCTTGTCTCAGATATGATAATTTTCCTGTGCACTTGCTAATACAAAAGTGATCACACCTATAGCTATAATTGTTTGATTAACATTCAAAGTTGTTTGCATCACTATGATCTGTGTAAAATTCGATAAAAATAAATTTATATTCATAATTGTGGTTTTATAACGTAAACCATTTGTTGGCAGCTCTATGAATGATATTTTAATTTTTGAATTTTTGATGCGTCGACATTTAAATTTAATAATTAGGTTAAGAATGTAATAGGTGTTTATTCGTTTTTTTGAGAACATAATGAAAATCTGGACATAAAAAATGTGTCCATGTAGGATTTTTGATTCGAACAATCATAAATTTATGAGGACCAATTAATGTATATTTAAAACAGAGTAAATCATAAAATGTAATAGATACTGGGTGTAATATTATAATTTAGTATAACGTAATTTTGAAAAATAACATTGTGACATACTTATAAATTTTAGTTCTAGGTAGTTATCAGGTCACTTAAATCGTGTGACTTTCATGACAATCAATTTGTGCGTACCTGTTGTCATTTATTTTTGTTGAAAAGTTTAATTTTCTAGTTGGAAAAGATATGTCTGGTCACTAGTACATTATGTTTTATAATATACCTACTACACTGGCGTGGGTAGGTATTAAAATAGGTTTAATGTGCATAACATACAATTATTTTTTTCTTTAAATTTTGTGTTTCACAAACAATATATACTTTTTACTCCGCGGAGCTGCATAGAATCAAGAAGTATACCTAATAATAATAAATAATACCTAATAATAGTATTATAATATGTGAAAAACAAAAAAATCACTTGTAACTAATAAAGGCAAACTAATGGGTTTGAAAAAGATATTGTTATACACTATTACTATTACTTATAAATTATGTGTAATGACTGAATTAATTTTTTGTGTAGATAAAAAAAAAAAAAAACAATGAACAAAAAGAAAGATAAATGGGACATTTGTCGCACTTGCGGTAATATTGGAAATGTTGAAATATTTGGACGTGATGGAGTTGCATTGCAACTTGAAGAAAAAATTAATGCTTATCTTCCTATTACGGTAAATGATTAAATTGAGTCACATTTATTCAGATTTGGGCAAACGATTGTTTAAGAGCACCTAAGCAGAAAAAAATGTTTTGGAAACTATCAAAAAATGTTCTCATTTTACCTAATATCTTATAAAATAAGTAATCTATCCCACATGGAAGGGGTCTTTAGACCTGTAATGGCTTTTGTCCTGCAAATATTTTTTTGTAGTATTCATTTTATTTCTACTTTGCAATTCTATATAATAATGGTATATTATGGGTGATTGCACATAATAATTTGTAATAAATAACCGCCATTCAACCTACTAGTTGAAATTACAACTAATGATTATGATGCTTAATTTTTATTTTTTTATTTACATAAATATTATAGGACCTATGGACATAAAATGTATACATTTGTCATTAGAATATAGTGTATATCTGCCATTGCTATACAGTAAAATAGGTATTGAACTATAGGTATGTATATAAAATGCTCGTAACATTTTGTTATTATTAACATAATTTAGGAACTCCCAAACAAAAAGTATGAGGGCTCAACATTTAGTATAGGGGCCTCAACATGAGTGTGAATATAGTTTAATAGTTTAAGAATATAATTTCAGATCTGATGAATACATTTTAAAAGTTCACTTAAGTACCTAGGTGTATTCAGTGCCCAAATCTAGAATCATAAATGAGCTGTTTGTTGGTGTAAATGTCAAAACTGTATCTATTGTGTTTTGTTCTACTATCTATTTATATTATAATAATGTTCATTGTTTAATGTTTTAGGTTTCAGTAAATGATAATTTACCTCTTAAACTTTGTACTACATGCATTTATCGATTGGAAAGTTGTCATGAATTGATTGTGTCAGCCATAGAAATGAATAAAACTTTGGAAGAATTAATAAAAAAAAAATACTTACAAAATAATTCCTATAGTTTTGTATGTATCTTTAAATTTACGAGTACCTACTTAAATAGTTTTATAAAATAAGACATTAATTATATTTTGTATTTTCAACTTAGTACTTATTTATTTGTGTACTTGTATTTTCAACTTATTTATTTGTGTACCTAGTTCTAAACTAGTATTGGTAAACACATAACAATTAGATACAATTCTATAATGAAACTAATTTATGAATTTTGATAGAAAAATAATGAAGATGTATCAGTTGAAGAAATATCATTAGAAAACGCTCAAAATATAGAAATTTTAGAAATAAATTCTCCTGATGAAGAGGATGAAAGTCATATTGTTACACTAAATGAAGATTGTCAATATGAGGTATTTATTATTAATTAATGGTTAAAATCACATAAATAAGCTTGCAACAGTGCTTTTGGTATCGAGTATTTGAGATATATAGTCTTGTGTTTAAGAATTTTTTCAGCTTATCAAAAAAAATATAATACTCCTACCCATCATACAGCCTTGATCCATTTTTTTCCGTTCTAATTCTGATTGTCTCCAAAAATCATGTATCAAATAGAATATCACTACAATGAAGAAACTATATGTCGCCAGCCATGTATTTAATTTGCAAAACTATTTTTGGAATATTAAAGTTTTTAGCCAAATAAAAATGAAAACGATTATTTTAATAAAATTTCTTTTTTAGCTTAAAAATGTTATGAACTTTGTAGCAGACCTGTGTTTTACTTATATAAATATAGTGAAAAAATTACAGGCTTTTTAAATTAAAATGTGACTTGATAACAAAATTAATTTTGTCAAAAACACATTTCCTATACTTTTTGCCATTTTTTTTAAGATGGGTTTCCGGAAAATAGGTTAACACGTTATGATCGCATAATTTCTCTTGGAGTTTTACAAGACACAAACAGAAAAAAAAAAAAACACTAGTTTTTAGTAAAAGCAATAGTTTTATTGCTCTGCTCAGAATTTGAAAAAAATATCTCTTGTTTTGAACAGTGTAAGTATTACTGAGAAATGGACTGCTGTTGCTTGTTTATGTGGCCAAAACCTATTTTTTGTAATGCATTTACTTACATGAAATGCCTTTTAACGTTAACTTTATTTTAGTACGAAACACTGGATATAAATGATGCTAATACAGAAGAATTGTGTGAAGAAATATTAGCTGTTGATCAAGAAGAGTTGGAAATAGATGAAGAGGTTGTTGGTGAACGTATTGATGCACTTCAGTGTCCTAAATGTCAGCGGGTGTTTGATACAGAGTCCAAAATGCGCCGTCACATAATTATTCAACATAAACTTGAGAATAAGGAGTGCTTTCAGTGCTTGGCAAATTTTGATTCTTTGTTGCACTTTGAAGCTCATGTCGCTACGCATTACCCTCAAAATGAATATCTATGTGACTTTTGTCCTACCATGTTCACTCATGTGTCTGGGCTTCTTGATCATTTAACTAAACATAAAAATGATCGTGAAAAATTTACTTGCAAAAAATGTGGAAAAGTCTTGGCTAACCGACTTTCATTTTCTATTCATCAGCGTACTCATACTGGAGAGAAACCACACTCGTGCAGATTTTGTGACAGAACTTTTTCGCAGGTAAAATAATATACTTTTGTCAATTTACGTTAAGTTTATAAAGTCATATTATAATTATAAAAAAGTAAAAATTATTGTTAGTGTTAACTTGTCGAGTTCATTTAGGTAACTGAACTCGTTAGTTAATTTTCAATTATGTTTTACAGTACTGATTCTAAAAGTATAAGTCTTGCTTTGGATAGATATTAAAAATAATATTGTTAAAACATATTATGTTTTTTTTATTTCAGATTTCATCTAAACAATATCATGAACGAACTCATACAGGTGAAACCACTCATCATTGTGAATTTTGTGGCAAGGGATTCAATTCAAAATTGACGCGTGACACACACAGACGTATTCATACAGGTGAACGACCATTTGGATGTAAACAGTGCAATGCCACATTTCGTTGTCTTGCGAATTTACGTCAACATGAAATGGTTCATGCACCAGTGAAGCCATTCCAGTGTGAGATATGTTTTAAACGTTTTGGGCGGCCAGAAAAAGTACGTGTTCACATGCGCACCCATACCGGAGAAAAGCCGTACAAATGTCCTATTTGTGAACGTGGTTTTACTCAAAAAAATGACATGCTCAAACATACTAACATACACAACAAGCAAAGTCGCAGGAACAACACTCGTGTTCTGAAAACCAATGATTCAGTAAATAATAATACACGATCCAAGTTTATAAATATTAAAAAGCTAAAAGAACTAGGTTATGATGTTTCTAATAGTTATGATAGTTCCGAAAACTAAACCACTAGTTCCCTTACTATGGTTGCATGATTGTAAACAGCCAAATTGTAATGTAATTAAAAAATACATTATTATAATTTGTATTATTTGAATAAATTGTTCATAGTGTTAAATTGGATTAATTTTGTTTCAAAATTAATATTTTTTCAATATTAATATTTTTTTAAAATACATACTTAGATGTGATAAAGATTATAGTTTCATGTGGAATATTATATTATTTGTCAAATTGACCAGTTGTCTATATGGTTTTTTAAATCATAAGTTGTGTGAGTTACTGTAATTTTATTAAGTTATTTATTAAAATATTAATTATTTGTAAGACTGTATTTTTATATGTTTTGTTACTGATTAAAATGTGGTGTTGAAGAATAGTGATTATTTTTAAGACTGGAATCATTATTGTCGATTGTAAGAACATAAGTTTTACCATAATATGCCAAAAGAACTTATGGGTCTGAGACACTCCAAGTACTTTTTTCTTTCTAGACTGCTTTACAAAAATTATTTTAATGTGTGGATTAATGACAAACTGTTCAATTTCAAGCCAAACCGAACTGAATTCGAACGTAAAACTTTTAGTATGGTTTGATAATTGATAAAAAAAATGTAACAACGGACCAAATTTGAATTGAAATAAAAATGAAATTATGAATAATATGTATAAATAATATGAATATAGGGTAAAAAAGCTACTGATAAAAGACACGGATAAAAAAAAAACATGTACTAATAATTTGTAAACATAAAATACTATATTAATAAATTTTTTTCACTACTTGGTCAAAATCTGAAAAAATTCATTGGGGGCATATAATATTCAAATACTAAAAATATAAATTTTTCGCTCTCTTCTGGCGACACAATTCTTGAACACATTATGAAAATAGCTTAATTTCTCTTGATAAGCTGTTGATCGAATGTTTTTGTTTTCCGTCTAATTTGAATGAAATATTGCTATAATCATTATTCATATTGTTCAAGTAGTAATCAAGATTGAACGCGCGACATATTATTTAAGCATATGACGTAGACTTGAACAATAAAAACATGATTTATTTATACAATATAGTATATAGCTTTGACCACCATATAGACTGAGTAATAGTAGTCGAAGGTATATAGGTACCATAATATTTTTTGAACACGGGTATTTTTACACGATAACAGTTTATTTTCAGTAATAAATGTACATTTTTGAAATTTATCGTTAATTTTTATATTAGTACAATAATATTTTTTATTAAGTATACAATATCGAATATATAATATATTATTTATATTGCACAATAACAATGCGTAGTAATTTTATAATAAATTCAAAATTTAAAATAATATATAACTATTAATATATGTAAGTGAACTTTTCCCCGATGAATGGTATCATAATTTATTTAAAACTAAAATATTATTAAAATACGATACAATCGGTGTATAAAGTCTAAAGTAACCACGTTTATAAATTATTACGTCTAGTAAACTCGTGGGTGTAAAACATTTTGAGGTATATCAATAATCTTAGATTTTATCCACAACACGGTATAATTTGTTTGTATAGAATTAATAATATTTTATTGTAACAGTTTTCTAGACTATGAATAAAATCATAATAATATACAAACTAGAACAGACTATAGAACAACAAAAATGGCGAGTCAGGAAGGCGTTTTACACCGTATGGTCGAATAGTTGATTAAACGTTTGTTGCCTTTTTGAAATCAACGTTGAGTCAAACCTAAACCCGTCCAACTACTAGCTACGATTTTAAATCGTTTGCTCGTGTTAAACATAATTTTTGATTACAATTTTTAAGGGGCAGCCGTCGTGATTTTATGCCACTGGTCGCTCAATCTTCATTAGCCGTTACAATCATAATTAGGTCGCTAACATAACTTATCATTTCAATTTTCTATATTAATCTTGTAAACTCTACATTGTCATACGTTTTCATAGTAAATTCCCAATAGCTACAACATTTTCATAAAAATAAATTGTTTGGTTTATCTTGGTAGTATGTACATAGGTTTCATAAAACAGGTAGTTAAACTTTGAATTTCATCGGTAAAGAACGTTGAATATTTGTATGTTTCAGTACTAATTTAGCCCGACATTTTTTATTTACAAGTATTATCAGCGTTCAAATTTTGTTTCTTAATATAATATTATGTTGTAGGAAATATGGGTACCTAGTTGGTTGTGTGAGCTAAATTGAATACGTAATAATGTATAAATAAAATTTGTGATTACAATTTGTGAAACCGAAATTTTTGGGCGAAAAAACGATTACTAAATTCGAAATTAAACAAAATAAAATAAATTTATTTGATTATTATTTTTGTTTGAATGAAATTGTTTGACATTTTACATTGTAAATTTTATTTTAAATTTTAAGTAGGCAATTAACGGGGAAGAAATATATTTCGAATACGTCGGCAAACGACAATGTTATCAATTTCTGAACATCGATGAGTCGGATCATCAAGATTATACAAGTTTTGGCCATAGTAGGCTTTTTAATTTTTCATATTATACGTTTAACTTTGAATAATTATTGAGTTTGCCCACACTGGACGTTTGCGCCAACGGACACAATGTTTCTCTGCCACCTCGTTAGAATCTCTTGTATTCTAGGACTAAAATCTTGTTCGTTTTTGTAATTTTTGGCCATATAAACCAAAGGTGGTTTTGTGTAGTTAATTTGGGTGCCCCAATGGACTAACAAACACACAAATCGGATACGATTTTTGTTTTAGTTTTAAAAGAGAAAAAATATAGGCAGTGGGTTGGACACCGGTTTTTTTTTTTTACTATAGAATACATATACCTCGACCTTCTCATCTAATAAAGGGTTAAAGTGAATGCGGACTAGGTCCACTCAACTAAATCTTAAGCGCCCTCCTTAATTTTTTCCCCTGTAGAACGCGTGGTCGCTCGTAAGTTTATTTAAATTACTTTTTGAATTTTTTCCCACTTTGATTTTCTATATCATAGCCTTCAAATTACCAGTATATAATAAAATATTGTAGTGTTTAATTATAATACTTTACTGCGAGTGGTGGATATTGAAACAAAAACGGCGACAATAAATACAAACATCGATTCTCGTGCTAATTTATATTATTATGCTTAGTAAGAAAAAAAAAATTTAAATCGAACAATAATAATATTTTACAAGTCCTATCTAAATTTGATATCGGTGAGAGTGCTAGGAAATAATATAACTACTTACCTACCTAACCTAACACTAAAATGAAACCACAAACAATGTTTATGAAAAACGTAATATAGTAAGTTTACTTAAGTCTTTTTACACATGTATATAATATTACTTATATAACTAAAATTAAAGTATAAACACCTAAATTATCGTTATATTAGAGAAAAAATTGACATTCGTTTGGATTCGACGTACATCCTAATAGTATAATAAGTAAGTACAATTTTTAAAAGTATTTTATGTTACGTACCAAAGTAGAGTAGCCTACTTCGGTATACTTATAATATAGGTAAATACTCGCGCGGAAAAATTTCACTTTTATCAAAAGTAGTACGATATGATGCGAGTATTATTCGTACAATAATATCAAATAATCTATGTAATTATTAATTATTGTACGTACTTGTATGTGCCTACAACAATATAATTTATAGAGCTGTCATTCTGAATAGCTACAACACGTATGTATTATCTTGACCCTTTCAGACCCAGATTTTTTTTTTTAGTCTCGAAAATGTTTTTTTCTCCACTAAAATTTAGTTGTAGACGAAAAAAGAAATTTGAATTTTAAAACGTTTTGAGTCTATGAAGTAAGTAGATAGAGAACAATATTATGTACCTACTATACGAGGGGGTTGACCGTTTCATCGTACAACTGTATTAAACGCGGATGTTCGTGTTAATGTCCGCAGGGAATAGTGGGGAATCTTTGTACTTAATTCACAAATGAAACAAACTAATTTTTCAAATGATTCAGGATTGAACTGACGTTGAGTTTCTTTTTTTTCGATTATTAAAAGAAAACATGTTCGTGGAATTTAATTTTGTACAACGAGAACGATTTAAGCCCTGATAACTAAAAAAAAAAAAGATTGTTTTTTAAATGTTGGCCAACGACAAACAATACGTGTGTGTGTATAGAATGTACATCATCAAAGTTACAGAAGTCTAAAGTGGAAAAGAACTATTGAAATGCGAAATTTCGATTTTCAAACTGTTGTAACTGACTAAAAGTAAATGGAAAATTTTAAATAATTTTTATGATCACCGTAATAGTAGTAATAGGTTAAACTAAATCAAACCATCTGAGCGGAAAAACAACGAAGTATCGCGTAAAGACGCAATTTACAGCCGCGTATATACTTACACGTGAGACCCGAGGGTATTAATTTTCACACGATTTTTCGCACAACTAGAACACAACGGGGAAATGTATTGACTTCTTATAACTTTGATAATATGACCGCTGCTATAGATACTACTGTTATAATAATACTGGACAATCGACCGACAGCCGACTGGGCTATTGACCGACGACTTAAGTTACCGTTTTTCGGAAGGTTAGGTTTTAAGTACGGAATGTACCGAGTGGATTCTTTTCGACGTTTTCCGTAACTGTGTTTTGCGAATTTTGACTGTCGGTCGGTAGGTCCTGTCGATTGAACCACACTCATACAGACACTTATCAAATTCGTTTGTTCCGCAGTGGCCAAAACTTTCGGCTACGCTCGGTCGTGTGACGTGACAACAGAGGCTCTAGAATTTTCACCGGAGATCACGTCCTGAGGGTGGAGGTACCGGAAACATTATTTGCGGAAACACGAGCGGTCGCCACCAAGGGGGTTGTACGCGCGGGGTCGATAGGGTTGTGAAGGGCCAACCATGTGGAACTACTACACGGAAACCTTCGGCCGCGGGTTTCGGACGGTTTTGGAGAGAACGCGGGCCACAGCAGACCTGCAGCTGACCTGACCCGGAGCGAGAACGAAAACGCAGCTGTTGCAGCGCACCGCGTCGCCGGCGGTTGGAAATTTCGGCTTTTCGTCGACACTAGCAAACGATTTTTGGAGTTTCAGGTTACAGCTAGGTTGGTAGTGTACCCCGCCATTGAATCGCGTGAAATCTCGGAGAGAAAAAAATTCGGGTAAATATGTTTAGCCGGTACCCGACCGGCTGATGTCGAAGCATAAAAAATTACACCTGACTCGTACCCCCGCGAGTAGCTCCGATTTTAAACGGAATTAGAGCGAAAACGTGTCGGCAAAAACTTTTTTTTTCAAGCCGTCCTCCATCAAACTAATCTGCGATATCTATGCCTAGTCACTAGTGAGTGCAGCTAATATTTACTGCAACAGCTCAACGGTCAATCGTCGATAGTTGGATGCATACAGCTGTGTCGACAAAAACAAATAATTTTCTTAGAATCGAAATGATTTTCCCGTACTAACGAAGAATATTATTTAGTACGAGTTTTTACAATCGACAGTATTATTTTAGCGTAATATTTTTCACGATAATTAATAAAAATGTTAAGGGGCGTGTCCTGATTTCCACTCAAAAACGTGCTTAACAAAAAAAAAACTCTCTCGCCTCGTAGAATGGTCTGATTTCAATAATTTTTTTTTTACTGAAAAGTCTTACAATTCGCATTGGGCTTCGGTTTTTCAAATTCTAGTTTTTTAACCAATTTTTTTTAATGGGCTGGTTTTAAGCATTAAAGTCCAAAATGTTGGAAGTCATCTCTTTTTCAGAAAAAAAAAAATTTTTGTTTACGTTGAGACGTGAGAATTTTTTTCGTAAAACAAAATTTTGTCCATTCGAGCGCAACGAAGTGGTAGAAATTTTCTACATTTCGCCCCTTAAAAAACAGGCGCCAGCTGCAGGTCCTTTAAAGTATAAGTATTTCACGTAATAAATGATTGTAAAAAAATGTACTTAAGGTACTTGCGTAAAAAAAAAAAAAAAATTAAGACCATAAAGTGCTGTAACGGGTTTTAATTTACGAAACGCTTTTGTTTTTTTTCCTGAAAAATTTTAAAAATAATATTGCCTCGGAAAACTGTCCTACGCTGAACAGCGTATGTCAGCACTTTTTTGGCCGCGAGTCGTGAGATGATACGTACTTTTTATCTAGGCATTTGCAATAAAAGTTTTTTTACTTTATTATACTCGAGTTAAATTCGCTGTTTGTCAAGTCGTATTTACATCGGAAGTCGACCGACGAAAAGCTCGGAAGACGAACATTTTGGACGCGCGAATTCGTAATTTCGTATTTGGGTATTTTTTTTTCTCAAATATTCTAATAGAATTTAATGATATTCAATCGTACATTGTTGTAATAATAATGATAGTTGTATAGTAATAATTAATATTATAAAAATAACAATTATCAATAATAATATAATGTATCATAGTGTCCTCTGTAATGTCCCATCGAAATATCGCCCAAAAGACCGTGAAGACAGAACACGAGAAAGGTAACAATTTCCATTGTGATTAATTAAATACTATTCAAACTATACGTTCACGCATAACGTAACATTAGCATAATATTATGATAATTTGTTTTTATATATTATTTTTAATTTAACAAAAATAGAAAATTTGCTTTTCCGATAACCCACATAATATTATAACTATTATGTATATATATATATATAGAACGAAACAATATTATAAACTATGTAATATAGGTAGTATAATAAATGGTAAGTGTATGCCCACCTAACTAGTATGTACAACGTTATTTACAAAATATTTGGCCTCAATTTCAGGACGTTTACCGACTAAAATAACCTTTAGTGAAAAAGAAAACAAAATTGTTTGAATTCGAAGATTGGGACAAACACAAAACAAAAACACTCCCTACAGCTGCAATATTTTATGTACGCTGCAGGGACGTATCGTAAGGTTATAGAAAACGAGACGTGTAAAACACAAACTATAGAGCTTACCGCATTTACTGTTTTCTTTATTTATTTTTGCTATAAACAGGTGCCGATGGTTTGGTTTCAGTAGTTTTTGACGTTTCAATAATTTATGTTTTAGAAAAAGAAGTGAGACCAATGTCCAAACGAAAATTAACGGACTGTAAAATATGAACGAAAATAAAATGAAAAAAAAAATTATCGAATTTTAATTTCACGTTAGGTACGTCAGTTTCGTATGTAATATTTGATTTTTTTTTCTCCAAATAAACTCGTAGTTTATAACGGAAACAATAAATTAGTATTGATAGTAAACGCATTTTAGGAAAATCGATTACGAATATAATTTTTCAAAATTAGTATTAGATCCTTAGCAGGCGTATATTATTGTTCTTTTTGTATTCACCCTTATTACGCACAGCTACAGAAAAATACTGCCAATAACTATAATTGATAGTTGTAGTTTCGTGAGTAATAGCTGTGGTTTCAAATGTATGATTATTTTCGAGAACTATCCAGCCGAACCATATTAAAACTATTATTTTTAGACCAAGTTCGTTTATTAGTGTGACGTGGTAAATTGTTTACCAATTTTTCATACTAGAACTTTTAGACAAAAAAAAAAAAAAATTAAAGACTACAATTTCTATAATTGGCTGTGAGATACGCGAGCCAATGTATATTGTTGAATCGCTATAAAATGTTCAAATATGTGACATCCATGCATATTCTATACGAAAAACAGAATAAAATTCGGCTTGTATTGAATCAAATTCAACTGTACGGCAGTCTTGAACGTTAAAATATTAATAGGTATTCAATAAATAAATTGTGATTTCAAGTTGAAAGACTACACGGCTGTAATACGTATGAAATACAAATCACGAAACCGTCGTTTTGAAAATAATAAAAACTGTACAGTACTGGACGCGACTAAAAACGACCAGATATATAACTATTGGTGAAGGCTTGGGTTCTCGACTCGTTAAAAAGTCAAGTCAATTTTAATTAAATTAGCCAACTCGTTGATTTTTTTCGTTAACTTTTAACAAGTTTATAATTTTTTTATTTTACGTGTTAACTTTAAGTTAATCTGTGATATTTAAATTAAAAAAAAAAAAAGTATTAGATAGAAGACAATTTCTAAAGAAAATACGATAAACGTTTTTTGAATCGGAGGAAATGTACTGGGTACAGAGCGATGTGAAATAAAAATATGAACCTGATTTGCGGTTTCAGTCGAAGAACGACTGAGCGAACTGAGATACTAGGCGAGTCGCATCTCCGAACCGCGTTACACGAGGTGAAATGTCCGGTTTTGCGTGGACGCGCGCACGCTTTCATGCAGTCGATCGATGTGTCACGAGGTGTAGGTAACGCGTACTACAATGTACTGGTTACTATAAAATTACAACTTGCACACGAAGATCGACGCAACAGCGATGGGCACATAACAAATAGCCGGTCACCGTCGGCAGCACGTCGTATAGGCGGAGATTCGATTTTTTTAAGGGACATTTTTTTTAATAACCGAGGGCTATTTTTGGTTATCGCGCTTTGAACAGCGATCGAATAATTTTAAAAATATTTTTGGCTGCGAGTTAAACCCCCCCAATCTCCGCCCACTACGTATCATAGCGGATCATCATGTCTTGTGCTGCTGCTGCTGCTGCTGCTGCAACAGCAGGTGGCTCGGACAGGCGTTCAGACCGATGGTCGGCGACGCCGTGCAGCTCCTGCTCGTCGACGTCCTGGGCTTGCTGCTGTCCGACTGCTTGAAGCTCTCCGCCGTCTTGCTGTCGGTCGAACCGTCGTCCGTCTCGTCCACGCACTTCCGGTCGTACGGGCCCATTAGGCCGCTGAGAGCGTTCAACGGTATCCGGTACAGCCGCAGCGGTTTCGTTTCCGGAGACACTGCGGCAGGGCGAACGCCACGGTTCGAAAATCAACATTTTCACGTTTCAAGAATAAGAACAAGAAGAAGAAAGCAGTCCACCAATATAGCCGTCGAATGCCGAATGCGACAACAGCTATTGGGACTGTTGGTCGTTATAATAAATACACTATAGATAGTAGATTCGATTTTATTTTACGCAGCGTAACGACTTTCAGCTGGAATTAGTGACAATGTCGCCCAAACCACAAACCGTAACACCGACAAAAACGTTTTTCAAAATTTTTCACATTTCAATTGACCTAACAAACTTCATCGGTACCTATGCCACACGACGTATAGCTATAATTTGTATGCATCAAACCGATTTGTTTATTTTTTTTTGATTTTAAGGTAAACGTGTATTGTTTAAAAAACACGCCAGAGTTCAATTTGATCGAATTTTTAACCTAGTTGTACGATCTGGGACAAAAGTCGATGTGTAGTTATAGAACGTTTGTTTCTACATAATTTAATTTTTTTTTCTGTTACGTAATTAATCGAAATGTATATATTTTTATGATAAGAAAGGTCTGTTTTGTATGATTTCATGTTGACTTATTAAATGGTTAAATAAAATTAAATACAGTCAAAAGGATAATTCAAGCATATTTTATTGATTTTTCTAATAAATTGCAATTTTTTTTGCGTTTTACATCCAATTGGTTTTCTATAAACCATACATTAATTCTATGTTGTAAAATAGAGGTGTTACATGGATATACAGGCAAAATTACAAGAGTGTCCCAAATTGTAGAACCTTACGTCGCATAACTCGGGACAAGAATAGAAAAGCACTCAAAATAAATGTTGAAAAAATTAAATTACAAGAGCAAATTTTCGATACCGAAACTAACTTTTTAACTGAAATGGGTAAAATATTATGTGCGCCTAAAGTTGAAATCAATCCCAAGTTGTCGCGTTAATTTGAAACTTATAAAAGTAGTTGCGGTTAAGTTAAATGCTGAAATTAACAGTATTATAAGTTATAAATTAACTTAATCTGTTCTAAACTGATGTATTTCGAGTAAAATTTGGTATTATTTCGTTTTATTATGACCTGTCCTTATACATTTTAGTTAATAATGGTTTATGTACGTTATTGTCGATTAAATTGCTCTGCATTGCATTATTATTTTTATCATTTTTCTTTAGTCTTGAGCTGTATATATCACCTACAAAATTGGCTCTCAGCACACCTATTTTCAAGCACGCGATGTTGTAAACTATATTTTAATTATTATAAAAATAAAAGTTGTAACTTTCGCATTTTAACGATCTCAAAACTCCATGGTCATTATGCGTTATGCTTAAACGACACGTAAGTTACATAGTTTCTTGGGGCACATACAATTTGAGTCATTTCAATCAGCATTGGTACTGTAGTGTAATTATTATCATATTTTATAAAATGTAAACTCAATAAAAATTTTGTTCAAACTGTCGGGGTTTTTTCAACTAGGCAAATTGCTCTGACTGATTATAACATACACCTATATTTTATCCTTTAATGCGGATCGTAATTGTATTATTATGAATCGAGTGCGGACCAGTAAAGCGATTTTCTGCTAACAATAACTTGCGTGCAAAATATTTAAAAAAGTGGTTACATTTTGTATTATACAACTATATAGTATTAAAACAACTTGTTTTATTGAAAAATTATTTTTGCAAACGTTTTAGGTTATATGTTTAGACACGATGGAACTTCACTAATATCGTATTAAATTTTTTTTACATTTATTTGAACTCGTAAAACAGTCATTTCCGAATCAATTTTAAGAAGAGATTTTCTGTGGTGACTTTATTAATTATTTGCTCGCATATTGAATTCACTAAAACAAAATTCCTATCGAATTGATTATTACTTATACTTATTATTTTTATCTTGTTGACGATTACAACACACATAGGTATATGCTCTAATAAAATTTGGTTTATAAGTTATGTTTGATGTCGGTCAGTCGTAATATTTTTTGTTGAAAAAAATAAAATAATGAGTCGAAAATGCGTAGGTACTTGTGGCGGTAACAAAATTCTCATTTAGGTAAAATATACGTTAATAATTAATTATCCACTGTAGTAGTTATATTGAAACGATTTAATGAAGTTATAGCTACAACTGTCAACTGTACCTCACATTTATTTTCTATTTGAAAAACATAGACGTTTTTCCAGGGGCGTTTTTTTTTTTTTTTTATCACATCGTCATGAATTATAATTTAATAAACTTTGAAGTAAAACAAACATTGTGTATTCGAACAATTCGAATTTTACCTTTATTATATCAAATCGTATTTTTGCAGTTCAAACCCGAAGTACAAAAGACCACGGTGCTTTGTTATTATTGATCAAATAATATTAATAAAGGAACGTAAGTTTTCGGCAGCAGCGAGTCGACTCGGAGAAAAAATAAGCTCCGGTTCAATGATTTCGTTTTAAATAAGAATCGGTAACGACTAACGAGAAAGATCCCGTTCATTTTTCACCTTTTTAATGTTATATTTTACAACCTTTGAAAATTAATATTTTTACGGACCGCAGTATTTCATTCATTACCTTTGAGGAAGTATCTCATTTTGAATTCGTGTCGTGCGTGGATCGCAAATTTTTCTCATTTTACAGTCTGAAAGGGTACGCTGTTCTATTGTACACTCGGCGGAATTGTACAAAATACCTACCTAGGAATCGAACGTTTTCCATTCGTTTATCGTGTTACCGCGATTATTATGTTTTTTAAGCTTGGAATTTTTGCGTCCCGAAAACTCCCAAGATCACTGTTTTTACACCTTAAATTTTTTTTTTTTTGATAGCAAAACAAATACAGGTGAATTTATTATTTCGAGTAAATTTTAAAATTTGTTTTTGTTCTGATAAAAAAGCAAAAATTAAAATATCCTATATACCTAATTTAAAATTTGTTATTTTAGTAGGTTTCGCTCTGTATGAGGCAAAATATATTTACCATTTAATCTGTTTTTTTTAAATTTTTTTTCATGTTTTTAAGTTTTATTTGTAATTGATGAAGTTGCACTCGTAATGGTTGAGATGTTATGAATATTGGTTACTATGTCGTAGATAAAAATAAATTAACAGTTCAAGATTCCGATGGATTTTACCTTTAGGACGTTTTAAAACAATGTGGCTTATAAATCGGTATAACGGTTGCCAAAACAGATATTAAAATCGTTCCTAACTGTAATGTGGCTATGGTACACTTAGGTACTTTTCTTTCATTTATCTTTTTTTTTTTTTTTCATCAAAGTTATTACTCTACAATATTTCATTAGGCATTACCTATACGACCCGGGGTTGACTGACGGAGTGGCTCAACTCAGATACGTCAATCGAATTTTTATTAAAATAAAATGTATGTTGTATAGTTACAGTGTGGCGAGGCGGGCGGCGACATACTCTCTCTTTCGGCTTTCTGCTGATCCATTTGCAATCTCTCCATTTTCCCGTGGAAGAACTCCGGAGCTGTCGTCGCGAAATATATATCGTTCTGTAGACACATATGCGAAAGTAACGATGTTTGTATGTACATGATGTTAGTGACTAAAAACGGCCAAGTCAGTTATATGGTAAAGAATGATTTTCGTGAATTTTTCGATCGACCTTTCAAAGAATGTTGGAAACAAAAATTTCAACTTATGTTCGGAGTACCTAAAGCTGAAATGTCTTCAAATACACATGATATTTTAACTTATCAAACTTTAAATTTGAATAAAAAAATATCTGATCAAAATCGTCTCGGAATCGAACAATTAAAGTAAGACATAAACAATAGATCATACTAATTCGAGATGTAATTATTCTATTCATACAGCCAATTTTAAATCTTGACGTTGTTAATAATTGTTTGAGATAGTATGAGCACCATATTTTAGTTGATTGTTTTTAGTTTAAGCATATCGAGATAGAACGAATAAAGAAGAAAAAAAAAAAAAAGGAATGAATGAATTTAATATAATAATGTAACAAACAGACATACGTACCTTCGAGCATATTAACTTAAGCTTCGGCATGGCCATGGTCTGAACCAGATTTCCATTGATTATTAGCCTGATTTCCATCGTATCCGTCGTAAACGCTATGATGTACGGGAAGGAACACACTGTGCACACGGAAACGAGAATAAAATTATTGTAAAACAATTATATCTATAGATAAAGAATCCCTATCACACAGATAATTTTGTGAATTTTAATTTTTAACTTCGGGTTACTCGTACTTTTTATAAATAAATATAGTCTAAGTTAACGAGTTTTATTCTTGTATGAGGAACTCGTTTGAAAAGTCAAATAGAATTTTCCAAAAGTATTCAAATTAATTCAGTAAATTTCAATAGCTTTACGTTGTATACAATCAAATGTTGCTTATTAATATTTTTCAACAAAACATCGCTTGTTATTGTTTTTCCATTCATAAAGCATAAAGTGTTTGGTGCTGTTACTTTCAGAGTTCAGATGCAGCCAACCAGAAAAACCAAAAACAACGTTTAACATCGTTATTTTATGCTGCAAACAAACCTAGGTATTTTATTAGAAATTTATACTATACATATTATTTATAATAGTTGTTCTAACGGTTAAAACGGTAAAAAAAACCCGTAAAAATAAATTAAAGTAATTTTAATAATTCGAAAAAAGTACCTATTTATAAATAAATGAAAAAAATTCTTTGAAGTTTATTTTTAATTAAATTTCATTTTTAGTTTAGGTGTATTATTTTTTTCTTATGTGCAGTTTACTTACTATTTACTACCTTCGATCCACCACCCTTATTTGGTAGTACACCGCACTTCGTCATATTTACTCATTATACATATACTTATAATTATAAAGATTAAAGATTTATTTTTTCGTATAAAAAAAAAAAAAATAATTAATAAATAAACGTGTTTTTGTTGGTTTATTAAAAGTCTCGAAGTCATGGTGCAAGAAGCAAAGATTTAAATTAAAAATCCTATTTAATTTTGAAATCTTCAACTTATTACTCTTTTATTGTACTGTAAGTAGGTACTGTACACTTTGTTATTAAATATTTTATAAGCTATACGGTGACAGCCTACGTTCTAACAGCAGATAAATAACTTATTGAGTAATTATTATTAAAAACGTAGCAATGTTTATTGTTTTGTTTAGTTGCACGCAATGCACACACTGCGTCGAGTGTTTCTGAATCGTTTTTGAAACGCGTATTTTTAATTTTTAGATTCAATTATCGAACTTGTTTCAGAAGAAGAGAATTTTGGTATTTTCTTATAAACTGTACCAATGTAGAAAAAACATTTTGTGTGTTTTTCTCGTTTTTTAAAAAAAAGTACGAAGATGACTTTTCTCACAACCTTTTACATTTTGTTTTTTAATCATCAAACACCAGCAATCTGAGATTTATTTTAAAATTTAAATTTTGTGTGACGCATTTCGTCCGGACAAATAATTTTCATGTAAGTAACATGGTAGCGTTTGATTTTGACTTGGTTCACTAAGCCATTTAATCAAATGTGTCGCGGCTGCACCGAGTAAACGGATCAGCTATACAACCGCCTTAATACCTATTGTATTGTAATAGTATTACCTATGTCTTTCGGAATGGAATTCCAATGGAAATCGAATTCCGTCGTATTGTTCGTCTCGCTGAGTTTTTGGAAATGACAAGTGTCTGCAAAACACAAAACGGATAATAGGATTGTAATTAGTTGTATGAACTCATTACGTATCTGACGTGTTATGTTATATTGTTATAAAACAGATGGAGATCCTTAGTGATCATTTTCCAATTAAACTCGGTACGACTCATTACATCGTACATGCACAGAACACAGAAATACCGCGTATGCACATGAATATACGCGATAGTGTGTAAAATAAAAATTTTCATACCCACGTTTTTTTAAAAAAAAAAAAATGTTTTTCATTGTCGAGCAGTAAAAAGTTGTCGGTTTTTTCAAAGTCTCTTTTGACGATTAAAGTAATTGTTGTTTGGTGAAGTTGTATTAGTTTATTTTTGTTTGCATTATTAGCAGGATGATTTCTTGATTTTGTGTACAACGAGACATAAGAACATAAGACATGATATAAAATACACTAAATTTAATACTTCCATAAAGGGGTAGATAAATCCCCTTAGCCCGCGGCCCTCCATTCGATCCGTGCCCGAAAGTAATGCCCCGATTCACTAAACAATTAAATTAATATCTAGGTATATTAGTTTTTTTTAGTATTTTTAGTGTGTTTTTGCATTAAATGACTGAAAACTGATTTCTAGACAATTCAATATTTGTATGGCGAGTCTGGTGATTTAAACGAAAAGGTCTCAAAACTGTAATTTTAAAAACGTTGCTGGTTCGTAAATTGCCAAATAAACAAAAAGTGTTTTGAAGACCCGTTTCAGGAATGAACAAAGTTTGATGCAAATAACGTTTTATATACCTAAATTTAAAAGTCGCGATTCAGATCTTATATTGCACAATGAACCTTTATGTATTGTGATTTATGTCTATAAACTTTGACACAATTTTGGGTGTTTTCTCGATACTTTTAATCATGTAATAAAGCGATATTCAATTAAGTTCCAACATGGTACTATTTATTTATTCCAACATGGTATTATTTATTTCCAATTGACATTTTGAATTGAATAGAGACTAATTTTCTTAACATTTTGATGTACGTACATAAATCTAATATAGAACGGTCGGTTCGTTATTAATAGTAATTACCTGTAATAATTCAAAGTTTATATAATGGGGATTCAAGACCTCTGTAAATTCTATAATAAATAATGTTCTTAGAAAATCCTTCTCCGCACGTACATTTAGTTCGAGTTATTATAGTAGATAAACGGATCGTCGGGTAAATATATATAATACTAAATAAATAAATGTTCTTTTTGAATTGGTGCTAAATAAAATGGGGGTTCGGACCAACCAATAATATAATTTTCGTACATAGAAAGGATACCGAGCTGTAATTGAAAACTTAAAAACGAGTTTCTTTTTACTAAAACACTATTTGTTTTAAACTTTTAGTTTTAGAGAAATATATTTAGTAAGTAGGCGCATAACTTTTTAATAATATTTGATCTTCTGAAAATGAAATACCGTTATAAATAACAAAGCGTTTTTATTTCTCTTCGAATAAAAGTATTTTAATGATTAAAAGAAACTTGAAGTTCGCATCACTTTGAACTGTTAAATGTTAATATGTCTATAAAAAATAGATAAAAAATAGGTTTTCAAATATAATTTAAATACTAAATATCGTGCATTACGATGAAACCTAATCCAATATATACATATATTATGTTTACGATGGTGTTGGTTGAATACCTATATTTTTTTTAGACAATAATATAATAAAACGCTGAACCGATTTTAACGCGTTTAATTGAATGAACATGGAATAATCAATTATTGTCTTTAACTGTTATGCGTGTTGAGTTTGAATAGCGTTAATACACGAAACACATGATTTATAAGGGCATAAAGGGTTATTAATTTATTGATGTTTTAACACTGTAATATATTAACATTTGTACGTATTTATAGCGTGCGCTTGACACGCGTCGAGAGCTCGTTGTGAGCCGTGATGGGTAATCGACATGCCATCGCACCTCTGAAATTCATCTACTAATAAATTATGTTTGCCATCGTAAATAATTCGAAAGGGATTTTAAAAAATTTAACGAAAAAAGACCGACGTCGTTTAAGTTTGAAATTATTATTATTTTACAAAGAAGTAGTGAGTACGTACGTAAATTTGGTCAAAATCTACTTGACTAAATCGTCACTATACGCGGTTATCTCCATATAAAGCGTCTCATATTATAAGTTAGTATAGGTGAAAATAAGTTAAACACGTTTGTACCTACGTGGATTGTATATTTTTAAAATATTCTTTTAATAAAATAAAAAAACTACCTATCTCGTTGATGATACAATTTTTGATTTTGCTATAAGTACTGTGGTTCATTTTGTTACGCGATTTACAGCATTTTTGGCAGAGTGATAAAACTGATTTTATTTAACGACTCATGAAAAAAATAATCTAAAACAATCTTATTAATTTTTTCGTAGTAACAATACCAACGTTTTATTAGATATTATTATTACAAGATATTATTTTTTTTTGACCTGTGTATTTAATAAAATACTAAAATCTAAAATTATGTTTCTCGAGGTGTTAAAAGCGTAATAAATAATAATTAAAAAAATGCAATGTGTTTTTACCGAAAGTCATAAAATAAAAGACTATACATTCACAGGAGTGCGGAATCACTCAAATACTCGTACTTACACATAAAATTATGGAAAGATAAAATGAAATTTTGTCGAAATTAAGAAAAATTATCGTACATTATGCATTAGTAAGGAATAAACTTTTAACATAATATTATACAAGTATAAAATAGAAGAAAATATCGCTTATTTTCTGCTACCACTTAAAACATAACACATTTTATCACCATCAGTAGTAAATTTTGACATAACAATGTCATTGGAAATAAAACATTTACAACGCGTTAAAAAAATTTTTATTTTGGAGTAAATAATAATAGACAATAATATCGTTTCCTTCAATACTACGAATATTAATATTAATATTCGTATATTGATTGTTTAAGTTCTTTTGAAATGGAAGAGGTAAAAAAAAAAAAAAAACCACATACCTATTTTTTAAAGTGCTAGCTTTATACATTCTATTTTATTCATAAAAATAAATCATTATAGAGTTATTTTGATGATTGATGTGTTATCTTGTCGACAACACTAACGATTATTTATTGTTCAGACCAGACTATTTCCTATATTGGTATGGAAATTGAAATATCTAGGGATGTGTTGATACAGTAAGATTTCATTAATCTTTGAATATCGTAGGATTTGGATTATAACTTAACAATCAAGAGAGTTATGAAAAAAAAAAAAAAATGCCTGTGAAACACTACTTACACGAAAGTGACCATCACTCGTAGTGGTACATTTTAAAGGTTATTAATAATAATAATAATAATAAAATTCCGTAAAATCAATACGTTCTTTGTTACGCTCAAAATCTTACAATATTATTTACCGTGTGCATTTGTTATTGTTTTTTTTTTTCGAAAAACATCGGAGAGATCTTAGGACACGTTATGTAAGGCGAGGGTGTTTGTTTTTATAAACAACGTTGGAAAAATATTTTTTTCCAAAAACAACAAACAAATAATAAAGCAGGTTATTGCATCTTATAAAATCTAGTCTTATAAAAATATTATTTTTGTTATTTCTCGTGTGATTCCAGGTTTCTTCAATGACAAAAACAATTATAATTGAAAACATACAAACTACAAATCACACACTGATCACATGCTTTTTCACCGCGGGTAGACCATTGTTTTTTAAAAATATTTTGTTGTTGTTACAGTAAAAATTGTTGTCAGTGAATACCTGAGTTTTGAAATTTCTTCATAAAAAATTTTCAAAAAAAATATTTATTTAAAACTGTTTCACCTGGATTATGTTTGGTTTGTTGAAGAATATAGTTAAGATAGCATTATTGTTGTGACTTAATCATAAGTTCTTTGTGTATTCGACTGACTGACTGGATTAGTTACAAAGTTTATTTTCATTTTCTTTGTCTATTGTAAGGATTGTACGAGCCAAAATAAACCACAAAATACGTTGTGTATTATTTCTTTTGAATAGGCACGAGTCCTTTTTAAAAGTAGAGTTTTTTTTTTTTTTGATATTGGAGTATAAAATTCATTTTGGCAGGACGTTAAGTGTTTCAAATGTCACGCTGAACTGACGTTTTTTTGATTTTCAATAATGAGTATTAATTTACTCGAGACTTTCAGCCTTGATTTTAAAATAATATTATTTAAAATATATATATCACTAGCTATCCATTCGTTTTAACGTACAACGATTTTTCTTAAAATTTAATTTTAATTTTGCATACACGTCTCGTAAAACTTTAATCAACTACATCATGAAAATCGGTCGGTCAATCTAATTTGTATTTGTATTTGTATATTGATATTTTTAACAAGCCATCGATGTTGTCATAAAACACGTGCATACTATTTTGCACTTGCCCAATATGGTTAAGATGTAATAATTTATGTGATAATCTCATTTTTTTTTTGTCATATATCTTCATACTTATTGAATGTATCTATTAATATTTTTCTATTTTTAATTTTTTTTTTCTAAAAGATTTATAAATCTATCCGTGCGTTTGAGTTGGTGTTCGAAATACTATCGTCTGTAGCCTATAGAGAAAAAAAAAAAAATGGAATTTTCCCATTGTGTAAATTTAAGTATTATTAATGCAGTCTACGTTTTGCGTTATTCATAGTTAATAACGCATTGTTCATACGGATTGATTATTTTTGATTTAATCCATTTTTTATTGACAGGCTAACGAATGTATGAACTTGGTGTTAATTTTTTCCTGACCGTCTTTAGTTCTAAGTACGGTATTTGTGTATAAAATACTTAATTTTTGTAGCATCCATAATTATTTTTTTTGTTAGGTATAATTATTTTTTTTTATTTGTAAGTACAAGTAGTAAGACTCATTTGTCGTAATTATTTAGTTAAGGTGATATGTTGATGTTCTGTTGTTGAATTAGGCCTCATTTAGGCTGTTAGTGTGTGTGTGTGAGGGATGTGAATGGTTGCGACAAACGGACTTATAGAACAGGGGTGGTTGTCCTTAAAAAGTTGAACCCAAAAAGAAAAAAGATTGAATAGAAGAAAAAGAAGATCGAAACGAAGAAGAAAAATTAGTAGGTAATACGATACGCACTGTTATAGCACAACAGCAGTTCGGGTTCCTCGTCCTCGTACAGGTCGGTGGCCGACACCAAGTGCGCTTTGGTGCCCTCTTGGACGGCGAACAGCCGCTGAGCGGTGCCCGACCCGTCGTTGATGATGTCAAACTGGTGTTTGTAGCCGACGCATATGCTGCACGTTTCCGAGTTGCCACCGCCGGCGGCCGTCGACTCGATCAGCGTGATGATCGACGGCTGTTCGGCGATTTGGAATTCCTGTACAGTGGTTATAGAAATACCGAGTTGATAGCCAGGAGGACGATTTCAAAGAAAATCCGACTGGAAAAACTATTTTTTTAGGGGAGAATTTTAGAAAATCCCTCCTCGGTCAGTCTCCAATTGATAGAATGAAACTACTGACGACATTGTGTACCACACAGGTGGTTGGTCGGTAATAATTATAATGGTAGGTATCTATAGAGTATAGGCAATCGATCATTTTTATCGTAGCATTTTTTAGGAGATGCTGAAATGTTGCATTGTTGCAGCCAGTGTTAACGCTTAGATTCATCAAGATCCGACAAAAAAGTACATTTTTCCCTTTCGCCCCTATGGGAGTTGAATTTTGGAAGATTTTGCCGGAGAATTATTCGTCCTGTTTTACCGTGACGTGGCTAGAGGGGTGAGGAGGGAAAGCGCTTGCATCCTCGTATCGCGCCATCGAAGACAATACAGATGTAATACAATGTGTACCGAAGGTTTTTCCACATTAGTTTCAAGATGTAGAAGTGCTGAATTACACAATAGGGTTCGTAGTGGTATTGCGTCAATAATGTAACTAGTAAACGAAAATACGTGCCACGGTACGAATCAGAGATAAAAATCACAAAAAAACTTTTTGTATCTTGAATTCGTTGACGACCTACCTATGTTACGTCAGTAGTTTATTTTTGGATAGTCCAACATCTCATATTTTTCTAAACTTTTAGAATTCTGACGCTTTTCGAGTTAAACGTTCGCGGTTTTGGCTAACTCCCATCATTTTCCAATGTGCCTAACAGCGCGGCGTGAGAATTTGTGTCCAAAAGGGATCTAAAAGAAAGCTACTGTTTACAGAACTACTAGTTATACTTGTACACGTTTCCAAACGGGGGTTCAAACCCGTTTATAATAATTATGATTGCAACGATGACTAAATAATATTTACCCTCAGGTACATGAAACCTTCCACGGTGTCCGTGTCGCTTGCCGGACACCACGCGGTCCAGGCGGCCGAGTGTTTCCATTGCATCAGCGTCAGTTTGCGGTTCACGCAGATCACCTGTAGGACGCGAGTTAAAGCATTTAGATATTAATTTACGGACAGGTACAACAACGAACGTATTAGAAACGGTTTTGGGGGGTTTCGAGAAAAAGGGATTTTCCCTGCGGAGGTGCACGACATTAAATCGAGTTATGAATCGTCGCTCGATAAAATTATACAGGAAACGGTAATTATAGTAAGCAAATGAGTCAGTGTGTAAATGCAAATACGTCCGAAAACGGGCTGTTTTATTTTTTTCTAACTTATCAGATGATAATTATTGACCGTGTTGAAAGTTAAATGATAGTGGAGCATTTTAAGTCGATCAGACGATGAGCAAATTGACACAAGTCAAGTTGTTTTCGTTACCTGACTGAAAAAAGCAACGAAAAAAAAGTCGTGCTTATATCATTATACAAATTTTTTTTTAAATAGTGCTAAGACTGTTTGACCCGTATCCGACGACAACAAAACTCAAGTTCAAATCAACTTAACTGGACGGGTTCAAAAAACGATTTTTATGTTAATCAAAGCAAAAATTAGTCAATATAATAATTTGATAAACATATAGATATTAATGATACATCGAATGCATATTGTTACACGCTGACGTACCGTTATTAAAACTCAACTACGTTTTAGAACTTACGTTTCTTTTTATTCGCTAAAGTGAAAAAAGTATGTAATGTACGCGGTTACAAAAGTAATGATTTATAATAACTTCTTCCGTTTGAATTTTAGAAATTGGTACAAAAACTATTACAATTCATCGATCACGTAAAAGCGCACTCGTAATCGTTATTGAAGAACAGAGTAAAGAAACAAAAGATATTTAAGATTACTTAAAACAGATGTTTTTTTCTCGCTAGTTACTCGTGGCGTGCTGTATGTTGATTGAAAATATTTAACTTCCCTGAAACTTCGGGCGGCGGGAAGGCTCCCTCAGCGCCTCCTCATAAATACGCCCCTGGACCGTCGTAGCGAAAAAACGCACTTTCCACGCAACGATCTTTTCAAAAATTTTTTTTTCCAACAGATTTTTTCCGACGACGACGACGACGACGAATACTTCTGGCGTAGTTTGTTTTCCTTATCTATTATATTAATGACGGACTACAGCGTCCTACACTCATCGGCGCGAGACGAGAGACCGTCGGAAACGCGCGTTGGGTTGTATACTTACCGGGTTTCATAGCAAAGTTTTATTTGTCGTTGTCGTCGTCGTCGTCGTAATGATGAACGAGCTCGCGGAAGAATTTCAGATTAAACACACGCACCTACCTCCTACTTGAAGAATTGGTTATTTTTTTTTCCGTTAAAACTCGAAATGCGTTTACAGTATTCGTTAGCGGCATTCACGCGTTCGCGAAACGGTCAATAGTAACGCAATATATATAGTATGTAGTTTAATTGAGACTCGAGTGTGTCGTTTCCGCTCGAAAAATTAGTAGAAGACGCGTAACATTTATAAAGTATACATTTCCTTGTGTCAGGTTTCCGCTGGAGTTCGCTCGCGGAATACCAATGCACGACACGTTTAGGAGTAGCGAGACGTAAAATTCTCAAAAGACAATCCGACGCAATCATTGTTTAGTGGTCTTGTGTTCAACCCTATTCGGTGTGGCGTATATTTGTGTGGGTGTACCCCGAAAAACAAACTAGGAGAGGGGAAAAGCCTAATCACTTCTCGACAAAAATTTTTCTAATCCAATTTTTTCCATTTCTTTTTAGCCCCTTAAAATTTTCGTTCGCCAACAAAAAATATTACCGACAAAAATTGTTGTAATATTGCCTTTAAATTTTGAATTTGATCTGGGAACGTCTTGCGTCTACTTTACATTCACTTGATTGATTTTATGGAAAATATAATGTTAGCTCTATAAGGTACTACAAATTATTTGCCTTTTATTTTTTATAAATCTTCGCTTTGCGGAGAAATAACAATTTTTATTGTGTTACACACCTTATACACTATATAGATTCGACTGGTTGTTCTTCAAAGAAATTATAGGCAGTGTTAGCTATGCTACTGCAAAAGACAATATCGGTCCATTGCCCGAGGCGTTGTTTTATTAAAATTAATAAAACAGTTTTTTATACAAGTATTTTGTGTTAGTATGCCGATTTCCTGAAAATACTTTCAATCGTATGAATTTCACGTTCCCAGTGTTAATTTATAGAAATTAAAAACACAAAATGTATCTCGAACATATTCTTCAAACGAACGAATAAACGCGATTTGAATCACAATTCAATTTCTCGAATACTGAAATAAATCGAAAACAAATTTACTTACCATTTTGAGCCGCGAACCACCGGGCTTACTGACTGCGTACATGCTACACCCTCTGGTCCGTTCTAATTTGTGGTCTTTAAGGTCCAATTTGGTTTTTACTTCTTTTTGCACGGCATCCGGCTCGAACTCGGACAGCCTAAACACGTATATTTTACTGTCACGTCCTGCAAAACGGTGGAAAAAACCGAAAATAAAGATTGCCTAAGAACATAAACGTGGACGGATCAACATTAATCTAAGGGACATTCACTATTTGTGTATATAAACTTGTTTGTGTTCGAACAATGTCGTCGAATTGACTGTAACTGCGTTTTCTATAATATAATATTACAATATTGTGTACAATATTTTGTTTAAACTTTATGCTTGTATTCTTGTACTCGTAAGATATGAGGGTTGTCAACGTGTGTGCAGGAGATGCGAATGATCGTGATAAGTTGAGGGATAGGACAAGGGTGGCCAACCCCGAATATTCGGGAGAAAGGCGAAGAAGTAGGAGAAGAAAAAGGTACCCAAGACCTCTCCTACCATTTAAACTTTAGTGTCCACGTCACTGCAGGACAACTGCAGAGTTCGAGAAAAAGTAAAAACCACATACCATGTACGCCAGTGTATTCTTATTAAGTATTTACTGTGTTTGTACGGTGAAAACGCAATATTTCAATATCAGACGCGCCAGTACTCACCTCTTTCAGCCCTGAACAAAAGGATTCCGTGAGCTTCCACGACATTCAACTGATTGACTTGTATCGTCTTATCGAAAATCTGCCTCTGGGACACGCCATCTGCGAACACAAATAGGTGAGATGTATTTTGTATTTTTTTTTTAATTTTACAAAAACTGTTCGATTAAATATTTTTGATTTTACTCGATCGTTATGACGACTAATCGAGGTTCGATTATTTTGTGATTAATCGATTATATTTTATCGAAATAATAATAGCTTTTTGGATTGTTTCCTTTAATAAATTACTTAGTGTAAGAAAATATAAGAATTAAGCAGCATGGCATTTTACGAAGTGTAGGTTTTGAGTGTGTAATAATTATACGCAATTAGATGTTTGTGATGGGTAACAGAAATGACGATTTACAAAATACTCGGTTTTATTATTCTGTGAAGTATAGCGACAACCGTCTGTTTAACATGACCATTTAAACCAGTAAAAACAAAAATATGTCATTAAAAAAATAAAGTTTGAGAATTATGTAAGAAAAAATTTATCAATAAACAGAAATTTCCCAACACTGATAAAATTGTTGTTAGCTAAAATCATATATGTTATAGACTGATTGCATTTCATGGGTTAAAGTTATTAAATCTTCTACTCGAGTATTATTTTTTCTCTGGAAAACTTTTTACGATAAATTAAAAAACAACAGAGAAATATTACAAGGTTTTTTCAGTGGTAGTATAATATATATTATATATATATACGTTACTGAGAAATCTAACCCGGATGAGCTGGACATGTTTTATGCATTTTTTTCATAAAATAATACTGTAATATATACACAGGATGTCCCAAATCCCTACGCGGTTGATTCGGTTGATAGTTTTTTTTTCTGAACTTTTTATTTTGGAACTACTAAAAAACAACAAAATCGTTGAAATCCAGTTCGATACAATTAAGTTCATTAAAATTCAAAATAATAACGGTTTGTAATTGTGCGCAAAATCTGGATTAAACATTTTGTTCATTATATAAATTATTTTAAAATCAAAATGTTTTATTTACACTAAGAGCTTGACGATGTTGTTAAGAGCACTTTAAGGATTTGGCAGACGTTGCACGGAATTATTATTTATTCACCACTGGCTCGCCGTATTTTAAAATGAACTTAAGTAAGTACTAATGGCAATTAATTATACATACTTAAATACTTGTTTAAATTTCACGAATACATTACACCGAGTTGTTGCAGGCCATCTCAGATGTTATGGACAAAAACAATGATTTAAGGTTTTTTTTTTTTTTGGTTAGAGGGATTACACGTACTTTATAGATTCACAAATTTGTACGGTAACTACAAATTCGGAGATTAGGCAGATTTTTAAAAATGACGGGAAAAAAAAAACGTCCTTTATATATTGTAAAGTTTGTAAATGTGGACCATACCGTATAATATTTATAGTATTGGATTGGACTTGAAAGCAAACACAGTGCGAGTGTCGCAACATCATTTTGTTCAAGCCATCCTGCGCGTGTTTTTTTTTTCATCTTTTCGAAAAGACGCCGTATATAATACTCTGCGTTTGTTTGTCACTTTTAATTCACACAACGTTCGCGCGTGTTATACTTCTGATATTGTAAATATCGTCATAGAAGCCGTTGAAAAAAAAAAAAAAAATAGGTACTAATTTTAAAACTGAAATTCGTGAAAAAAACATGTAAACTAGATCGTTGAAAATCCCCGTAACAGGCGTTAACATTTTTATGGGTCTTAAAAATATTTCGTCACAATATAATAACATAATATAAAAGTCGGTGATGCGATCACATGTTTTGTTATCGGATTGTTTTGCTTAAAACTTCCGACGGAGAGTCCTTAAACGTCGTGTCGGGTAAACGCAGAGCCGTCACGAATCGTTTTACAAATCAAAACATGATATTATTATACGACTCTAAACGCTTCCGAACCGTAAACGCGTTCCTGAAATTAAACAACGGTTATCGTTTGACGTCGTATTCAAATAAAAAGAAAAAACGGACGAACTTTCAAACGGTTTCGCGACCACTCGCGGTCCACAACTCAGTCGAGCTTCCCGAAAGTTTTCCAAACACGCGCTCTAGTACGATCGAATTAAACTTACGCGACCAAAATCTGAGTGCAAACATTCAGGATGGCGTGCTAAAACGAATCGATTTCGACTCCGTGTGTTATCGAGATTGTTGACACGAACATTTCCGCACCGAACTTGTCTACCTATTTTATAAATAAGCTGTCGTCGAACGCACGTGACATTTATCTGTGGATCAATACACTAACTAGGTATAGCGGTAACCAGAATATTATACGACGAACCGAAAAATAACGAAACAAGTTTCGATCGGGGCCTGGGAAATCTGCGGAGACGTTTGTAATGTTTTCGACATGCATTTTTAAAGTTTCAATTTTTTTCGGAAAATTTGGAAAACGATAAGAATTTACGATAATGCGTCATTCGTGGGTAAAGTACAGTTGAAACTGTTAACGCGTAAAACGTAGATATTTTATCCTGTTGTGAAAACAACGAGCAAAACAGATTAATATAAATTAATGATTTTCACAAAATATTGTAGTTTAAGAACAACAGTTTATGTTTATTATCGTTTTTTTTTTTTTTTTTTTAATTAAGGATAGTGTAAATACTAAAAACTTAAAGTTTTTTTTTCAATTAAGGTTACGGTTTCATAGTGTATATAAACTAAAACCATGGCAATTAATGAGCAAACAATAAAGAATAAAAAAAATAAGAGAAACGGAACTCAAAATGGCATGGTAACTCGGTTTTTGATTAGACACACTATTTTTTTTATAGAGTTATATCGTGTTGGCATTATGTTAGAACGGATTTAACGGGTTGACATCTCGAAATTTTCATGTACCGTTGTTAAATTTGTGTGTAGTATTTTAAGGGTAACCTTATACTGGTCGATATTTGTGGAGGAAAAAACCTCTTTGACGGAGTAATTTTATATTTTTTAAGTATCATATTTTTTACAAAATTCTACTCAGCGTATTCATAATATTCTTGATTTTCGAACCACTTGTTTGAAAAGTAAGCACGATTTAAAAAGTAAATATAAAAATAATTTTTTTTTAATATTTGAAATAAATTCTAAATATTAAAAACCGTATCTAAAAACAATCGCTAAACTCAACGATTCCGACGAGCCAGCTGTATGTTTTTATGCGTCGTCATCCACTAAGTTTTCGAGAAAAATAATCTTGAAAACTGCTTACATCAGGCAGCACAAAATTGAAAAAAAACTTTGACAACTATTGTACTCGGTAGATAAATAGTTATTTCAATGTATAGAATATGTTTTTGGACGTCTGTCAGTCCGACCAAATCGTGTTGTATTATGTTCTCATTCGTGTATTGTTCATTTTACGTATGTTAAAAGTTTCAGGGACTTTTTGATTTTATCGGCATTGGTTCTTAAAAAATAAATCCTACGGTACTGTGTTGGTTCCGGTTATTATAAAAAAATTATTAATTGTTCCGGTTCTAGTTATTATCGGTTCCGGTTCCGATTAGGTAATAAAGGTTCATCGGCCACCTGAATTTGGTTTAAGAAATTTGTTTTTGCTGCTCATAAGTTATATTACTATGGTTAAAATTTTTTAACTATTAAAATTATACGTAAATTAATTAACTATTGGAAAATTAGAAAAATGTGATTAATTATTTTGTTGACCTCTGCAGAAAAACGTTATTTATTCGATTATCGGAATACATTTTTAGCATGTATTGGAATGAAGGTTAAAATCGATTAAAAAGTCGAGATCGTTTGTACGTTTAGAAATTATGATTAGATAGTAAAAAATAAACGGAGGTTCTGAATTTTTTCATATTTAAGTTCCGGGCACAGTTCCAAAATATTTTAAAGGTTCTTGAACCGGTTTTTTTCGGTTCAGTTCCAGTACCGGTCAAAACAATTTAAAACGCGCTATGTTGTGAAATAAGACCAAAAAAAAAAAAAAACGCAAGTATAAATTATTCCTCTCTTGGGAACTTTTCCTCTGATTTGTTTACCGCTGGTTATAACCGCGATAAGTTATATTTAAAAACGTTGTTTTTATTTTATGAACTTGTGGATTACATTTTTTTCACATTCGCAAACGACCAACGATAAAATCTTTCCGAGAACGAACACCTATTACGAAAATTTTTTTACGCGCATGCAATTATTTATATAAGCGACAAACAGCAAGTATCATACCTGCGATATTTTTCATAAGCTGCAATAATGAACTTTTGCATCAAACCGAGGAAAGATTAATGACACGTCTTTTGTGCACATAAAAAATAATATTTTTACACGATAATTCGCTCATTTTTAAACGTAATAGTAACGTTCGACCTGTAGGGAATTCGATATTTTTGGGTACTTTTTTTCAAACAAATTGATTTTTTTTAGAAAAAAATAAACAATATCAAGGGAAAACATCCAATAGAGTTACTATTGAATTCCGCCAGAGCGCGATTTATAATTATTATTTCTTCAGTTGTATCTCTTAATGTAGCAAATCATGGTTTCTTCACAAATGAAACAATAATATTAGTACTAATTTTTGTTTTGAAAAAAGGATTACAATTAAGAATACCTGTATACTGACGTTGAGTGTTTTTTTTTTTTGTTAAATTTTGATTATTAAAAAAAATAACTCATGAACTTTCAACAGCGAGGTCAATTTGAACCCTATTACTAAAAATTGATTTTTTAAAATTATCCAACGACAGTTTATCAAGAAATAGTAGACTGAACAATTAAATATTAGGTGTACAAATTTCAAATTAAAACACGTAAATTACCGAAAAAGAACTTAAAAAAGCAAAAAATTTCGATTTTCAAACTGTGTAAGTACCTAACTGACTAAAAAATAAATGAAAATTTTTTCAAACTTTTTTTAGGATTATCGTAAGCCTATTATTAATAATTTAAAAAAAAATATTATAGAATTATGGGATATTCTCCTTTAAACGGATAAAAAATAGCCTACAAATGTATATTATAGGCAAGGCTGGGAAGTTAACTACGTTATGGTAGGTTAGTTAAAAATGTCAAAATGTTAAGTTAAGCTAAAAGTTAAGTTTTTAATTTATTACGTTAAAAGTTAAGCGATGAAAAAGAATTCACAGTTCATATTTTTTATTTACATCGTTTTGTATCTGGTACGATATTTCATCCTTTTCAAAAAACTTTTATCGTATTTCCATTTGGAATTTTTATAGCTAACAAGTTGAATTCAAATACAAATTAACTTATCACGTTAAAAATTAACGAGTTAAAATCAACTTAACCTTTCAACTTAATTTCAACTTTTAACGAGTCCCGCAGCCTTGAATATATATAGGTCTCTCACCTTCGATGACGAACACCCCGCTGTTCTCGGTGCCGACGACCAGCCGGTTGTCGCCCCACGAGTCGCCGCACGCGATGTCGTGCCCAAAGTCCGGGTAAAAGCACTGCGGCTCCCACGGGGCCCGCTTGAACAGCCCGGTGGTGGCCAGGCTGGTGGGCGCGTCGCCTTTGACGATCGTGTCCAGCTTGAGCGCCTGTCCGATGCGCACAAACTCCACTTGGCGCGCCTCCTCTTTGCGGCGCGAGCTGCGCGGCGGGTCCGGCAGCACGTCGCTGAACGCCCGTCTGTTCAGCATCGCCTGCGATCCGAAATAAACAGAGACTAAAATATTCGATTTTTTCGTACGCCAAACCGAAGTCGCAAAAAATTTCCCGCACGTGCCGCCCGTATTGTTTACGGCACAAAACGTAATTTTATACTCGCGAAACACTCGAAAACAAACAGTTTACGCCGTGGATATATCGTCGTAACGGTATTATTGTAATAAACGCCAATATACGTGGAACCGAAACGCACAGGTCGTAAATTGTATTATCGATGTACAGCGTAGATGCAAATTTACTCGGAATACGGTTTCGACGTCGTTTCATTTTATATTTTACACCGCGTCGGCGGAGTGTTTTCGTATTTTGTGCCGAAGTGGGAAGTTGAAGGGTTTAAAAATAAAAACACCGAGAACCGACTTTAAACACGAATCAATTACTGTGAAAAAAAAATTCAATTTTCCAACGACAAATTTGTCGATTTATAAAAAATGTTTTATATTTTTACGCCTACTACTCTCGTCACCGCGGTACGGTAGTGACACGGGTGCTCGAGCGTTTTACGTATCGTTTAACGTATTGTTTCGATGGAGAAAATTACACTGGTAGGTATCGACTAAATGGAAGAACTAAATTCATTTTTACTGGGAATTAATACTGCTAGAGAAAGACCCATGAAACCGTACTGTTTTTGATAAGAGCCCGCTCGGCAAAATCAAAACCGTATGGTTCTTAAATCACATTGAAACCGACATTGAAATTCGCATGTGATCACGACGTTTAGTCGTTGTTACCGTTTAGTTGAATTTCACTATCGTGTCGGAACATAACTAATAAAACCATACATTCTGTCATTTGAATGAAAAAAATATACGTTACTGCGTTTTCACCTTTTTCGCCGCCGCGTTTGATTTGTCGAGTCTAATTATATTGTCGTAATCTTTTTCGCCGCAGTTCGCGGTGTACGAGACATTGAAAAGTGATTGTAATATGTTATTCCGAATCCGTTTTAGCGTAAAGTTTTTTTTAAACAAAACGTTTCGCATAAAATACTTCTATAAAATATTACGGTGTAAAAACCAATAAGTTTCTTTTGTTCTACGAGCCGTACAAATGTTTTAACGCTCTAACCGATACAAGATTGCACATAATTTCTATATCCGGGTGCGATTCAATCGCGAATCGTTTTAAAACTGCAGATGTGTTGAAATCGTTTCGCGTGTATTGAACATATAGGCATGTACGTATAAAAACAATATTATATATTTGTTACCGAAAAAAGCGCAGCAACTGCGGCTATTAATCGTGAAAATCTGCTCTACATTCTCGTCGTGTAACCGCTGTTGTTATAGGTAGAAGAAATATATCATCATCATCATCATCGATTCGTCGCAAAACCGTTTGCGACGCGTTTATTATATTGATGGCCGTTTCCGTTGGAAATAAAACCGATTGTGTACAGCAATAGTTCAGATAACTTACCACTTTACTGGAGTCCGACATGTAGTCCGAGTACAAGTCTTTGATGAGCATGTCGAGTGTTCGCTCTCGTTTTTTCGCGAACGTCGGCGTATTGAACGTGGCTTTCTCGCCGTTTATCACTAAATACAAAACAGTTTTAGTGCGTACGAATTGGCGAAAATCGAAGAGTATCGCGAGTTGCCGACAAACGGTGCGTAGTTTCAAAAACGTTTTGAATTAAAATTGAAAAATCACGACAGCCAATATTTCTTACGAAAATAACGATTCCGTGGCCCGAACAAACACGGAGAAACGAAAAAAAACGCTCGATAAAAAAGTTCAGTTCGTGTAGGAGATTAATCGCAAAAAAAAAAAAAGGAAAAAAAGGAAAAAATAACGAAAAAATCGTGTACGAAACTATTAAACTGTAAGAAACGATTTTCAAAATGTTTTGAAAGAATTTAAAAATTATTGGAAAATTTTACGGGACAAAAACTTTGAAAATATTACGAAAATCTACTTTTCGTTCAAAAATTTTCAAAATCGTTTAGAATATTTTTTGCGCATGCGGTCCATCTTATTAATAACTTGTGAAAATTTCAAAGGTTTTGAGAAGTTTTTTGTTTCTAAATTTTTTCTAAAAATCTCGTGGAATGTGGTCAACTTTAAAACATTGCTTTAGACAATAGTAATTTGATTTCGTCCAATCATCTTTGTCGAGCACGAGAAATGCCTACACGCAACAATGAACGCGGGTGATGGCTACGAAAATAAAAACATAAAATAATCACGAAGAACTTACTCTTGACAATCAGGAATTCTCTGAATTCTTGTGGAACCTTGAAAACCGGAGGGCACGGTAACGACGGACCGAACAGCGGTACGGATTCTTCGGAGTACACGACCAACTTGTAACTGTTGTCCGACGAATCGTACGCGACCAGCGCGAACACGTCTGTAGCGGACCGTTGAAAGGAAAACTGTCGTTCCATAATTGTCGGTTCGTCGAAAAAGGCGCAGGAATTTACTTATATATACATATACAAAATATCCAAATACGTTAAATACGTCCAATATACGTTTGAATCGGATTATGACGAATAGCTCGAATCTCAAACTACGTTTACTCGACAGATTATGCTATACAGGCGTATGAATTCAAGAATAAAATTCGCTAATAGTTATAATATTGTATATTGCTGTATTTTACAAATTTGAAATTTTCCGTTGCAGCGCTTTTGAAATGTCCAATGGTATTCTTATTAATAACTAGTGCGGGTTTGGTTGTACCTAGTTTTCTGTAGACGTATTGTTATTATGTCCGAAAACGTATTAATCAGTATCTACCAATATTGTGTTACTTGAGCCTGTTTATTCTGTGAAAATAAAAATACAATTGTGGCCGTGAGTCTAGAGTTTTCATTCGAGCAGAGAGAGAACGAGAAAGAGAGAAAAAAATAGTGAGAGAGAGTTTATGTAATTTAATGTATTGTATTTGAAACTAAAGAAAAAATTGTTCATTGTACCCAGACAAAATTATAAATTCTAATTTAATTAAAAAGACAAATCCGTTTTTAAAATGTTTTATTTCGTTATAGTATAGTAACTGTGAACAAATATTAAATAAGGCCCCGTTTGTAATAAGTTGTACAATAATATATTCTTACTTTTTAATCGGTGATATTTTGAATACTTTCAAAGAACGTGATTTTTTTCATTTGAAAAAAAAAAAAAATTGTGAAATCTAACGGTAACATAGCAGGTATTTATAAATTGTAACTGTTAAAATTTAAATTCAAGAGTTAATGTTTCATACTAATCGGACGTTTACTGACATTTGATTATTTTAAATCACAAATACCATTGTAACTAGAAATAAAAACTAGAAAGATAAGTGTATTCTAAATATGAGTATAAGTACTTATAATTATTTCATAAGAATCTAATATTAATAAATTATATTTTTATTATAGATGAAGTGACTGAGGCATAATAGTGTTTTGTCCAAGAGTTTCTTTCTAGAAAGATGGGTGACCGTGTAATGCGAATAACAAAAAAGTTACTTTAGCCACATTCAGCATAATTCTGTCGTTTAAAAAATAAAAAAATATAGTTCAGAGAAAAATATTTATAACTCATATTTATAAAGCTATTCAAAGTGTAATTAAATTATAAGTACTGCTCTAGGTTTGTTTGTCCGGCAGTAATTTAAAAAAGAAATTTCAACTTATTACGTTATTACGTATTTTTATTACGTTTGGTTTTGCTAAAAATGATAATTGTATTGTTATTGTTACTTTTATTTTTTTATATCCCAACCATATAATTTTTTTTACGAAACATGGTCAACGGGCTCTCGCCGACTGCAGCCGAACATCGTTTGTATTATTACGTTACGTTATGTTTTCTCTCGTTCTCGATAAGTTCATCTTTGGTTTGATAGCCAACGGACATTTTATTGCACGTCCGAAATCCGCGTAAAAGTTCGATTCACCGAAAAACGTCATAAAAACATTATAAAAGAGGACGAAAGTAAAATGTGTTCAAGAATCCGCCGTAAAGTGCCGTAATCCGACAAACTGCAATAAGCTAATTAAGAACATCGAAAACCCGAACAAAACTCGAGAGAATAACGTGTGATCATTTCAATAGTGTGGAAAATGTACTCGTATTTGGCGAGTGTCGTGAAATAATACTTTGCTCAAGCATTTTAGTCTTGTGAGATATAATAATATAGCTTTGAAAGGATACGCGTAAACTGAGATTTGATGAACGCCGGATTGAATTGAGACATTTGCGCCGTGCCTCCGTCGACGTAAACGATGTTGACGATGTCGTTGCCGATGTGACGTTTCCGTTCTACCTGTTAACCGACAACACGACAACAATCATCATTAATGAGACCGTAGGCGTGTAGTTTGAGTCAAAAGTTTGCGAGGGTGAGAGAAAATTTGGTTTTACGATGAGAGCTGAGGTATATTAGACTTGAACGCGAATATTCCACAAGTTCCCAATCTATGAATAAGACAAGTGTTGTAATTTTGCCTTTTCACGGCTATTTATTTAGTCCAGTCCTGCGGACTGAGTTATTTGTTTCACGAGTACACCTACACCGCGGAGAGCGATCATTTTGTCAGTGACCAAAGTGAATGTTTTGCATCTGGTTCGGCACTGAGATCCGTTTGAGTGACACGAAAAGAGTTAAGTTAGGGATTTCTACAGAAAAACAGAAGAAGTAGAGCTTAGAAAGGCCACCGTGATATTTCCTCCTACGATTCAGAGGCGAAGTTTGTAATAGATGGTTCAATTTCGATGAAAGTTATACGAACTGTAATAATAATAATCACTGATCAACGCGATAAGTTCAATACAGTTATCAAGTAGTCAAAAGTCATGATATTATTGCAAGAACATATTTTTTAAAACGTGTGCCGTGTTCTAAAAATACGAGTCCCCGTTATTCGTTGGTCAAATTATCTTTTCTGCAACTGGAAACTTCACGTTTTTAATTATTTATTTATTTTCTTTTTTACGCGACCCGATCTAATCCATCCGAATCCTCGCGATACTCACCTGTTGCCGATTGTCCTTAGAATACGGCAACATTGTGGATACGTGAAACATAATCTCGTGACCTTCGTATATTGTGTACGCCGAATACTCGCCCGTCATGTCACCTAGATGAATCGCAGGAAAAACAATGTGTATATTATGGTGGTTCTAATTTAGGCTAAAATCTATTTCTAAAAAAAAAAACAAGAAAAATATTGGGACTAGTCCGAATGTCCTAACTCAATTATTTCATGAGAACGCTGTATTAGCGTTCAGTTTAACCCGTAAAACGCGTTTAAGTTATAAATATTTTTGGAAAAAAAATTTAACAACTACAATTTTAGCGGGAAAAATATGTGCTCACCGAAAAGTCGAAGGTTCGGTGGTCCAACTTTATGCGAAAAATTCGTTTGTATGGGTAACGCTTGTTATTTTTACCCGACACGAACATCGTCATAAAATGCGATTATTGTTCATTTTATGCACCGAGTGATTTATTTGTTATATGTAATTACGGCTAAAAAAATGAACTTATCGAAAAATGTTCCACACAAAAGTTTTTTTTAAACACAAATTGAGTGTTAAGGTTCGGGATAGTGTCGAAATGTTTTTTTTATTTCTTAGAAATATATTTTTGCCCGTCAAGAATTTATGAATGGCTCAAGTAAGAACCACCCTAGTGTATGTAGGTACGAACGATAGGAGAAAAAAAATTCGTATTTTGAGTTAGGCTCACCTTTTACGTCCAATCCTCCGCGGTATTTGTCCCATCCTTTCAGTCGCACGCGGTTGCCCAAAAGCGATATAAATTGATTGAATTCCTCGCTGCCGGTCTCTATATAAATAAAACACAAAAAGCACGCGTTATTATTGTAAACCGTTTACGTTTTAACTTGCAGCACGCCGAGAATTTCGAGAGTGTAATAATAATATCCTTTTGCTTTTCGGGTTCGTACGAATTCTTTTTTCGTTGATCGCCGCGGCAAAACTTAACAATTAACGATTCGTTATTAAATTGTTCGTTTTTATACAGGATGTTATCGATCGAAAATATTCTCGCAGTATATTAATTGTATGTAATCGATTGTTTGTTGGTACATTACTCGAACAAACGTCGTCTGTAAACTTAAAACGTCTTTGATTTCTAGACGTGTTCCGGTTAAATATACACGTATTTGATCGTTCAATTTTAAAACGTTTAAGGTTTCGACGACGAATCGGTAAGTTTTTTGATTCACGCAGTAATCACACTATAATTTGTGTATGATTAATAATAAAATACCGATGTGTATTATTATAATAACAATACTGTAAGTATGTGTTTTGACCTGCAAGTTTGTCCTGCAGCGAGAAACTTGGTATTACAGTATCTGCTTACATTTTTAACAATTATTGTTTATTTCGCAACAGTCATTGAAAAGCAGTGTCGTAAATTCAGTATTTTCTAGAATGGGGCGAACTTACAAATAAGCCGACTCATAAAGCAACATTACCGCGTCGTTGCCGACTTAATAAGTAAAATCTGAAAATGTCGACTCTCAATAAGCCTAAACGCCACCCCGTAAATTATGTAAATGTTAAAAAGCCAAGAATACAATCATTTTTAGGTCATTAGGTTGTCTTACCTAATGTTTTGAATCGACAATCGAAACAATCACGTCATTTATGTTTTACGCATTGAGTTGCCGTGACAATATCTATATTGGAAAAACCAATCGCGTTTCAAAAACAAACACAATTTAGGCGAAACAACAATAACCAAGTTACCAAGTTTTGGGTAAAAAGGAAACTTAACTATTAATGATTTAGGTTCTCGATCGTCATGAAAACGGTGTACAGTCAGAAATTATAAAGTATAATTTAGGTAATTAATTATAATAGTCCTTTACGGTATGACGGGCAAGTGATTGACCCGTTTTCGGTCGTATAGGACACTTTTATCAAACGTGGGTATCGCGACGTCGATCATTGTGGGCTGACATGAACAAATATTGAGTTTTATTTTTTTAGGATTAAATTCAAACGGGGTTATTGTGTCGAGCGAAAGACGATGATAATAACAAAAATAATACGAAATGTTGCGAGAGTTTCGAGTGTGACGTGTTATGTGGCGTGTTTTCGCAAGAAACGATATTATAAAGAAGACAATGTTTTGCGTTTTGGGTATGTTTTTTTTTCGGGAAATAAGTTTACTCGTGTTATGTATACAAGCACACACACACTCACGCAAATATTACATACATACACTTACAAATATATAGGTTGGGTGATTTTATTCTATTGGATTTCCATACATGGTACACAACTAGACTAGGTGAAAGGTATTGAATACACAATCCCCAGGAGGGAATTGTGATGGTATTATATTATACTGCAGTGAAAACTTGTGAAAAATGTAAATTCAGTTTTGAGTATTCATGCATAAGAATTATTAACACAAATATTGTTATTATTGTAGCACCTTCCATTTCGGTGTGGACGAGTGGACAAACTTATATTTTTGCTTCTAAATTATTATATTTAACGTACTATTATTTATTATATTTCATTAATATTATTTTTTCATGAATATAGTTTAACCCGATTCTGTTAGTTTAAAACCTACGTTTTATTTGGCGATTGGATAGACTTAATTTGTTTGGCAAAAAACTTTTATTGTTATACAGTCAAAATACGATGCTCTTGGTGCTCTGGAAAGTTAAACAAATATACGCGACGAAAAAAGTAACGGAAAATCAAAAGTTAACCGTATGAAATTAGTCGAGTAGTGTTTACATTCTTCTTCTTCTTCTTTGGTTCTGGCCAGTCAAGACCATACTTCTAAATAAACATACTGCTACGCCTATATCTATCGATGACTATTCGGGTCCACTGTTTTTTGACGTCTTTTTTTAAGCAATATTCCTACCTTAACGGTGATCTTCCAAAAGGCGTCCTCCTTACTGGGTTTTCCTCTATTACTTTTATTATCAGCGACTCATGTTTCCTCCAGGCATGTCCTGCCAGCTAAACCAGTATTTTTTTGTAAATATATTTCAGTATATTTGATCGCTGAAAAAGGGATTGCAGTTCATCGTAGTGTAGTTTCTCTATTCATTTGTCTGAGCATCAAAGTGTGCCCGATACATTTTCCTGAGCACTTTCCTCTCAAACACTTCCATCTTTTGTACTTTAATTTTTCTCAAAGGCCATGTTTCTGCTCATTAAAGAGCAATTAGTCTTAACAAAGTTAAGTACATCCTAACTTTTAAGTTCTTAAAGATTGCAGAATCTTGATCTGAAATTTTTACTTAGTCCATAGAAACATTTATTTGCTGATTGTAATCTCATTGATATTTATGCTTTTATGTCATTCTTTTGGGCCATAATTGACCATAGGTATATTTGAATTGGTCCACTCTTTTAAATCTGTATTCATCCACTTCAAAGACTTGTATACACATTAAAACCGATAAATAATAATACGTACTTAAACTCGTATTATAGGTATCTAACGCGCATGATGTACATTTCCCTCTTTTAAATTGTTATTATGTCCGGTCAACGGAAAGCAGTTCTACGTTCGTAAGGAATATTAAATTTACATATGAAAAACTAATAGGTACTTCGGTGTAAAGGGTTTCAACAATTTTTAAATTTGTATAATATGATAGACTATAGATTCAAATAATTTAAGAAGTAAAATATTACGTGCACTTTTTTTATTATACACATTTACCATAAAAATTTTGGGTGTAAATAATAACTAATTATATATTTATATATATATATATATATATATATATCTTAATTAAAAACTACATTGTAAATAAATGAAAGTGAATATCGAGTATTTAATTAAACGTGTTTTATTTGAAATAGAATTAAAACATTTACAAAGTGTTTTGCATGCACTACTTATGTGATTGGAGCATGCATTTGTTCTCATTAAACAAATTTTTAGGAACCATAATGTATAAATTATTTTTTTTAAATTCATATGTGGTGTACAAAACATAAAGCGCAATACATTTTGAAACCTCATTGTTATACTTATAATATACTACTACGGGAACGTATAGTTTTTGCACATTCAATAGTTTCAAATTTACACGATAATTCTAACTGTTTCAGAATAAAATATAAAACTATTTAATAAAAATGACATATTTTCTTGCATTTCATTTTTATCGATACCCTATGTACAATACGAGTCCAATAGTTGCGAGAAAATCCCAAAAACGCGACGTTTGAATTTCAATAGATATTTTCACGAATGTTTAGGGGCGAACATGGTCGGGCACACAATCACAGAAGATTTAACGACACAAAAACGGATATCATTCAGAAGTCCTTTTAAAGTGCGAGAAGAATGCGAAAAAAAAGAGGAAAAAGGAAAGGATCAGAAATCTTACGTCTTCGAGGGTATGAATTTATTACCAGAAGTGTCTGTTTCCACTTTTCAGCTATAAATCCTAGTTGTTTATGACGTCGTCACTTTTATCTTTTTCTTTTTTCTTTTTCACGGACACGAATTTCATATTAATAATATATTTATTGGAACACAATATACGCACGGTCGTAATATATTACATCATAGTTATTATTTTTTATTTTAACCATCGCGGTTCGTGGTGTTCACAATATGTTTTTTATGTTCTTCATTGTGCACGTACTTATGGGATGATTTATTTTTGTATTATAAATTGGTCATGTTTTCGGTTTCTATGTAAGAACTTGTAAATATATTACTTACCTAATTTATTTTTAGTTTATGAACGTGGCAAATGTATTGATCTTTACAAAGATGTTTTTTTTTACGCGAATACAACTCTACACGCGTTATTAAAATGGATAATAAATTTAAAAGGTCATAAAAGTTTCTGAAAAATTCAAGCCAATTATAAAACTTTAGAAAATTTAGAACTTGTTAAGCATTCGACTCACACTTATATCGTTTAGAATCGTAATTTTCGTAAGCAAATAAAATCAGTGATCCTCCAAAAGTTGTGATTTACTCCAAAGTGAAGCAGCTACTCTAACAAGCTGCCCACCCAATTGGTGATAGTCACTACCTATACATATGTATAGGTAGTGTATATACTTATATTTTTTTATTATAACTCAACTAAAGTAATAAAAACAAAAATAATATTACACAAAATATATATGCTGGCCTTAAAATATAATTACATTCATGTTGTATTTTTACAGAGTAGAAAAATTAAACTTTTTGAACTGATTTAAATTATTTTTTTCTAGAACTTGACGCGTTGAACTTAATGAATAAAATAATATTTTTATTACTTTTAATTTTTCAACCGAGGGCATTTTCGGTTATTCATCTCAACTAACCTCAGACAATACTTTTGTGAACTTGAGGCAGTTTTACAATTTGTATGACTTAATATATTTTTCTGTGATTACCATACAAACAAAATAAAACTTAAATTTTTAGTTTTACCCTCTCTCTCTACTTTGTGTTCTTGGGGTTATACTTTTACCTTACAAGGCGTATGTGTTGTAACACAAATATTACACAAATATATGAAACTCAAATATTACCTATATTTTATAAAAACGAATTCCTCCAGAAGTATTTCTTAGGGATTTTTTTCCTAAAAACCCTTTCTATTTCGTTTTTAAAATTACTTGATTATCGCTGGTCTAAAGTAGCATTTTCGCAATATTGTCATGAAATAAACCATCATTTTATCATAATACAGATAGGTACGTCATACTTGATTTAACTCTCTTCTTGTTAAACGACTATATGATTGCTTTGATTTGCAAAACGTTTTCAAGACGCTCCATATTAATAGCTTATGATATTTTCCATGTCGATCAACTTACTTTGAGATGAAAGGAAATAATTTCATCGTAGTGACAGTTTCAGGTACTACGTAGTGCTTTTAGGCGGAATAATTTATATTTTACCGAGAATTTTGAATAAGATTTTCGTTTACTCGTTGTATCACACAAATGAACACGATTGAAAGCAGTTAATTTTGGAAAATAAATTTTCAATTACTATATGCACGACCAAAAATATTATTTTCGTTTACGGGTGGTGTGGAAAAATAATACCTGACCAAGTACCTTCAATATAGTACGGGACATTAATATTTTTTTCAGGGTATAATATATAATTCAGCGAGCTGTTCGCACGAGCAGTGAAAAGAAGATGTTTTTAATTCGGTCTTTGGTATGCGTTCAAACAGATTTTTTTCTTCGCGGAACCAGGAGTCATTCACGTTGAATAATTCTTTATGATCAAAACAGCGTCTGTCAAAAGGAAAAACATTTTCACGAAAATTACGAAAATTGAAAATGTTTTGGTGTTACTTTTTCTATACAAATCATAAACACCACACATAATAATAATATTGTGAAAAATAGTGAATGTAACTACACGGGTTTACAGAAGAGGAAAAATACGAGGATTTCGTTCTTGACCCTAGATTTTAAATTTTTAAGCAAAGATTCGCTTGATTGTTTATTAAAACGAATCATACTATTTAGAGGTAAACTACGGTTGAACACTAAATTTAAAATTAAATTCATAAATTTTTAACCCTCTACGGCTAGTAAAAAAAAAAAAAAAAAAATATATATATATACACTTGATTTTGAGACAGTATAATTGCAATCATTTGAACGCTTGTAAAACAAATTTAAACGAATAGTATGCACTTATAACGTATTATTTCTCCAAACAAGTGACATTATAAAAAAAAACTTATAATTTAGTCATTACTCAAGTAGGTACCTACTCGTTTTCTCTTAGATATCACGGTTCAGACTATTTAAAATATATTTGTACAATGTCTGTATAACAATCACACGTTGCAAGTAGGCATTTGTCTCAAAAAATGTTAGAAAAATTAAAAACCACTTTTTAAAATCTGATATAAAAATCCAAACATATTTTAATAAAAATTACCTAAATGTTCAACCTAATCTTCTTGTAAAAATTACAGAAAATGGAAAAATCGAGTAAACTAATCAAATTTTTATGCGGAGATCATGTCACTACACACGACTAATCTACAGCACTAAAATATAATAAATTCTACTGCGAAAACTCAATATTTACAGTTTTATTATGTATTGTATGTTTTCAGTCCGTAGTACTTGCTCGGAGATGCGATCGAAACGATTGTAAGTCAATATTTTCTCCTAAACAATTTATCAATTTACGGCATGTAATTTTAATTCGCATTATTTTTATGTATAGTACGCGCTGTTCTAACGCACACTCGGAACGATTTCGAATTAGTAAAACGTTTGTTCGTAGATAATTTTAATCGCGTTAGAGACCGAATTGAAACGTATTTCAGTTTCCGCGAAAGCGTGTAAAAAACAAAAAAAAAAAAAAAAAAACAACCCCTATATTGTCCTAACCGCGATAAGTCAAAAGTCTTAAAAACCGATTCTTTTCGGAGCCGTCAGTGACGGGAACTTTTTTTTAAATTTTATTTTCGTTATCAAAAAACTTCGTGTTGACACGTATCTCGACGGATCCCCGGGATCGAGTCCATTAAAAGTTTTACAACGCGTACATACGATATTATAATATTATTCCGCGTATTTTAATGTATATACCTAATAATATACAGAACAAATTTTTTTTTACGGCAAAACGGAACTGAAAACACGTGTAAAACACGTTTCCCGCATAATATCATATTGGATTGTGCGTCGAAACGGCAATAAAACTTGTCGCGCAAGATGACGGTGCGGCACATAATATTGAGGTGCGTGAATTCAGCGTGAACACGAATTAAGCCCAAATCATTGCTATAATGCCAAATTTTAGTGCTCAATTCGTACTCTGGGAATATGTGAGAGTTAATATTTTTGCTCAAAGAACATTGGAATTATCCATGATACGAAAAACTACCGGTAATTTCACGCTGCGGGAACATGACTGGCACTAACTTCCGCTATAATGCCGAATTTTAGTGCTGAGTTTGTGCTTTAAAATGGTATGCATCGAAAAATTTGTGCTCCGCCCAAACCAAAGTTATGGCTCCCATCTTTTTCTGTTTCAGCGGGAGCATGAAAAAAACACTAATTTCCGCTACAGTACTAAGTTTTAGCGCTGAATTTATGCTTTAAAATTGTGTGCAATACAAAATTCGTGCTCCACCTAAATAAAAGTTATCGCTCCTTTCGTTTTTCGTTCCAGCGGAATCATGAAAACCACAAATTACCGCTATAGTGCTTGATTTTAGTGCTTAATTTGTGCTCTGGAGATATATAAGAATTAAAATTTGTCCTCTTAGAACATTCGAATTATCCATGAGACGGCTGAGTTTTCGTTACCTATGCGAATTAAAGAAACCATAAATTATGGTATTTGATGGTCAAAAACTAAATCTGTTTTTCTATATGATTTAACATTGAATTTAACTGGGATTAAGTGGGAGTTTATTAATAATTTGACAGTATCTGTATTTAACGTTAATTTTGAACACTGATTTGAGTTTATGAAAATTACACTAGAAAATACTGATAAAACGTATAAATCACCACAGTTATTAAAATATATAGCTCGTCATTTGTGATTTAATTTTTATATGCGGGGTCGCGTAGTTTTACTTCTTACGCCTGCATATAATAATATATTATAATTTAACTGATATTTGGTACCTGAAAGAGTTTCTATTTACTTTTATGAAATTCTTGTGTTGTCATTCGAATGATTGACCCTAAGCTTCTAGAAGTATGAATTCGACGGTTTATTCGTAAGTATAATTTCGTTATCATACAATAATAATAATTGAATCTCTTTCGCGAAAACCCTTTTAGCGGCTTCACATTTTTGCCCTCGAGTTACGGGCAAATGACTCCGCTTCCACCTAATCAACTCTTTTGGCCACAAATTAAATTTTTGTCGTTAGTGAGTGTACATTTCGTTTTTGGTGCACTGACTTTTTATAGTTTGAAAACTACAATTAATAATAAAAATTCACCGTTGCTCAGCATCTCGTCGTCAGTGAGTTGATTAGGTTTGGTGTACAGCACGCCGAATTTAAAGTTCACTGATCCTTCTTGTTCTTCCAACAGCAATAAATCCTGCACGCGAACCGACATCACCATCAACAAAATGATTAATACGCATTTTATAAGATTTTTATCACAACCAACGGCCGCGCTTACCTTTTGAATTTCCGGCGAGAAAATTTCTTTCGGTCCCTTTTCCAACTTGTCCATCGCCGGGAAATTACTGTAATCACACAAACACAAAACGTTTAGCGATTAATATTTCGAACCAAACAAACTAGATATTAAACGACTGTCAGTCTAAAATTTATAATCGTAGATAACGAGAGGGCTTGAATCTGAAATTTCAACGGACATACATCCTATCCGGCGCCAATCGACAAGTTTTTGTTTTGGCCAATAATACCGTTTCGTCTGTAATTTATTTGTAATCTATATAATAATAATAAAAATGATTGCCAAAATGGGAATTTTGTTCTCTCATTGAACTTCTGTTTGGCGCAAATATTTTCGCGCACGGTATTCACACACACACACACACGAGTGGATTCGTCAGGGCCGTGTTAAGCTCTGGTCTAAGGGCGGGGCTCGGAAATATCACTGAGAGCACTCAATTTGGTAGAACTAATTCTATGACAGAAATAAGAACAATTTTTTCACGTTCAAACGTACACATTAATCGTATTGTTCTTATAAGGCGTTTAAAGTGAAAACAAGCTGCAAAAATGATTTAGTGTGAGGAAGGTGCGACATTTTAGTTGACAAAAAAAATTTGTTTTTATAATAGAACAATATTATGATGTCGACGAAGTTTATCGAAACAATATTCTTTGGTGCAAATAGTTTTGCGATGGGTTGTATATTAAACGGTTAAAGTTTTTGTTCAAAACATAGTAAGCTAAACTTCCGTCAATAGTAATTCAGTAAGTTTTGTTGGTGTCAGTTAAAACACAGAAAACACAATTTATGCACGTCGTTCCAAAGCAATGGTTGTAACGAGCCTCGATGAGACTTTTCGCACTTATCCGTATGGGATTATACACTATAAATTTTTAAAAGTAATGTTGTGAAACTATAAATCATTAGTCAAGTTTCGGAAAAATGTGTTTTTTAATCATAAACGAAAATAAATTAAAAATTTATATTTTAAGTTGTTTATTCGTGTTTTCAAGCAGCCCGTGTACGTCATATTGTACACACTTAAAAACTATTACGTGTAACTAACTTAATTACAATCGATTTCTGACAGAATTGAATATTTGATTATTTTTCATGTTCATAAAGTAATCGTTTGAAAAAGAAACATGGTAAGCTTGTAGATATTTTCCTTCGGATAAAATTTAAAATACGTTGTAAGTGAAAATCATATTTACATAACTTTTTTTACGATGTAAGCGATATCCCACAGGGAGTATACTTTATCAATAGTTATATATATTGCTGTATTGGAATTTAGAAGAAATAAATATTGTATACATAACATTTTCATACAACAACTTGTTCTTTTTTTTTTTACATTTTAGAGTGTAGATAAGAGTGTATTTTTCTTTAAAAAAAAAAAAAACTATTTAATTAACAATTTAATTTTCTCTCCTGCATTAAATGTTCCGTAAAAAATATTGAATAACAGTCCAACGGTAATAGATTAATGTAAAGTATTTTAAAAAATATCCGTCATATTATCACTTGGATATTCTATAAGCTATTTCAATTTAAAAAAAACCCTGTATAGTGTTGTTAGGTGAAAACAAATTCAGTTGAATTAGTTATGTTTAAAAAATTTACATATAAATTTAACTTAAACTTTTTAAACCTTTTGTTTTTTGACTGTTCGCAAATTAAATAAATATCATAAACTGTATAAAGCCCATAAGTATTTTTAAATTTAAACGTACTATATGTTATGGGTACATTTAGAAGATAGAATAACAAGAACAGTTTTTGTTCCCACATCTCTGAAATGTGTAAACAAATGGATACTCAATACGTGGAAGATTTTTTCACTGTAACTATTCGTATTTAAAACACTTTTTTTTAAACGAACATTTGAATTTCGGCAAAAGGTATGATGATATTGGAATAAAAATATGTACACTGTTACACGTATAAGTGTATAAATTATTTTATTTTTAGTTATACTGACCTTGTAGTTATTAGAAAAAAGTCAGAAAATTCTGAAATCCAGAAAATAAATACAGTAAAATTTATTTGATATTTCATTCTGTGCAATTTTTTTTTCAATAACCGTTTTACAAACAGATGGACATTTTCGTATACAAACGAATGAATATTAATAAAAATGATTTGTGTACACTTAAAAGTTTGTACAGTTAGAATTTTAGTACACAAACTATTTAAGCGTAAAATGTGGGTAAACGTTCTTAATGAATCACTTTGTACGTTAATTTGATTTCTTTGAGTGCATTTATAAAATGCACATAATTTTAAACGCTTGACGAGCAAAAGAAATCATCGCGAAAGGTAAAAGAAAACAAGGGCAAGACTAATGAACTTAAAGTGCAAAAGAAAATTTGTTTGAATGAAAAAGTTTACAAATGATTAATATCCTGAAAATATTTGTTCATTTATTATAATAATTCAAGTGGGTAGGTTTTGTGGACGATTTTAAATACAGGTAAGTTATTCGTATAACTAAACATACGTATAAGGCTTTTAATGACGAAAATATCAAGCAGACAAGTAGTTATACAATTGTATAAGTCATTATATTATACACTGTTATTCGGAGCGTTCTTTATTCCCTTGTAAGATTATAGAAGTAACAGTAGTTTCTTGATTCGAATACGCGAATTTAAGATGACAATTTTTTAATTTTTATAAATGTTTAATACGAATCTTTTATTATTGGATAGATAAGTCTATTGATAAATGTTTTATTTATGGCTGTTGTTAGGTAAAACCGTTACTCGATGTCTGGGAAAATGAAAATACACTAGTCGACTTGCCGACAGAGTCCAATGTTTTTATACCTGTGTAGAGCTTTAACATAAAATAAGCAACGGATACCAAATAGTTTTTATGAAAATTGTTTTGTACACGTATAACAACAAGTGCGCTCTTGGTCTTTAAAGATTGTAGATTTGTAAGTACTGACGAAAATGCGATAAAAGCAATTATTTTCGTTCAGTGGGTCATCATAAATGAAAAAAAAAAATGTTATAATATCAGCTTGAAAAAATTAAAATGTAAATAAAATGTTTTTTGTTTGAACAACAAGGAAATCGAGTTTTCAAAAATTTTTAACGTCATTCAATACAAGTCTTAGGAAATAATAACCGCGAAAGCAGAAAAACGTCAAAATTTAACAGCTCCATAAATAAAAAATTGTCAAAATCAATTGTAACAATACACGAAAATGCATCCCTTCTCTACACCTATTATGATGTTTGAAAAGTTCAGGTTTTTCAAAGCGATTTAGGGAAATCGAATTTTTCGTTTATGGATCGTACAACTCGAAGAATAATCAAAACCTTCGGAAACACGCCGATTACCTTTAACGGTATCGTTTTGTACGTATCATCAGAACGATTTTGAACGTTGTATAAAATCTACGCGTCAATCTAATAATTATTTTTCACACTAATCTAGAAATATACGAATTTCCGGATCGCACGAAAACATTTCCCGAGGACTGATGGCACAGCATCAAACGCACGTTATTATTTTAATAACGAGAACAACAAAATCCGATGGGAAAAAAAAACCGCTGCGATCAGATTCCGAAAGATTGTTTTGAACTTTTGTTATAAAATGTACGTCGCGCAACGCGTTTTCCCGTCAAACTGCGCGCTCACTTATCGCCCAAAGTCGTCCCGCAATCACTTAATAACTTCCGACGGACACACACACGGCGTCGATCGGCAAAAAAAAAACCCGATCTCGCGTTTCGTTCGTTCGTCCGTCCGGCCAGCGTCCGCGATCAATCAACTCGTCACTCGAAAAACGTCTTCGTGTCCACGTTTATCGCATAATCCGTCTGTACATAATATCATATCCGGGACTATTTTTTATCCGATTCCTCCTCCGTCGACTCGACCTCACCGCCGCGAAACAATCCATTAATTTCGCACGAAAAGTCGCAAAATGAAAATGTTCAACACGCGTCACACGACAAGTGTCGTCCACGACAAAAAGGAAAAAAAATATAATATATTAAGTACACACGAATAGAACGGAGTAACTAGTGGGGTAAGTCACTGTTTCGGGTGGGTCGTTGGTTTTTCGATGGCGTGTTTCGTGTTCGCGAGCAACCGTCGAGTTCGATCGCGAGAATTTATAACAATGTACACGAATGTCTAAAATAAACCGATCGTTTTACAGGGGAATGATTCGCGTTGCTCGTGGTTTTGAAATAATATGAAATCTGTGCGTTTGCGAAACCTGTAACATTGTACGCGTTCATACAAAAGTGTTAAAAGTTTCAAAAATCATCAACCGTTTTTGAGTTAAATACAAACAAATTTGTGATGTACTTTACTCGCTCGCAGAAACGTAATTTTTTATTCTTTTTTAATTGCTTTTTACAAATTCGACACGTTAAACCACACCTTCAGAATCTGAAACCTTTTCCCATACCCAATACAATGATACACTCCGCGCGTTGTTCGCTTTTTATTTTTGAATTTATTAAGTTTCTCGATTTGAATGATTTCGAAAACATTTTCACTAATTTTTGAATTACGAACGATTGATTGACATTTTTACCTAGACCAAATTTGTATTCACAAAACACAATTTAATCTTTCCGACTAAGCGTCAACCGTGACTCGATTAAATATGGTCTTTTTTGTACTTTTCAAGTTGTCAAACATAATAAATTATTCTCAGTGGGTTGGCTTTACACCGAGCTTTTCCATTTGTTAATACATATCATTTTGATGCACCACGTTTATTCTTGGACGTTTCTTTCTGGTACAGAATTCATTTACAACGATTTTTCCAATTTCTTATTTTCACGTCGTAATTTGAGTATATTGTTCAAACCTCCGACGCGGTGTTATTTGTTTAGTCGCTCTGACATCATTTCCTTTTTGATTCTGTCATGGCCACGTGGGTTTCTTTTTTTTTCTTCTGGCACACTTTGCAAAAAGTTTTTCGAATTGTGGACAGTTTCTTTGAAACCATTTGACGTCGTGTAACGCTAGTGAATGTATGTTAAAGAATAATGGTTAAAATATTTATTTAACGTCAAAGTAGTATATTCTTTTCATTTTTCTTAAAATTTTTCCCCGTTTTAAAAATTTACTCGCTTCTACTAGGTGGCCAAAGTTAATTTAAGAAAAATTTCTGCTTTGTAAATTCTTTCCGAAATTATAATGAACCCAGTCTTACAAATCAAAAAAATTGTATCCGTTATCTTCTTTTTCGCATGTCGATTTTGTTCAATATGTGTACGAGTTTGGTGGCAGATTAAATAATAATTGTTCTCACCCAATGCGAGTGATTTATTTTATTACCTATCTAATGACGAACGAAATACAGACCGAGCTTAACAATTTGAAACTTATATTTTTTTTTGTTGATAAGTAAATGTCACCGAATTGTCAACAAAATGTAAACATTTTGAACTTTTTCCTACCTACGGAAAAGAGGGGACGGAACAAAAAAACGTAGTAAAATTATTGTACGTTTCTCGACACGCTCGGAAACTGTAAAAATAAAAAAAAGAACGGTACCACGGTAAAAGTGCAGTAGCGACCACACTTTGGGTGGATCATTGGTTTCAAAGTTGTCGTTTATTCGTATTATTTAACATTTGAAAGCAACAATAAATCATCGCATTAAAAAAAAAACGATTCTGAGCGAGCTATCTAATGTAAAAAGTCCCGGGAGAAAATAAAAAAGATCACGAATTACTTCTATTATAATTACATACGTAAAAAAAAAAAAAAAAAAATAGTGTATTATACCTAGCAGAACTTTTTTCAATCTATTATAACATATAAAATTAATTTAGTACATAAAAGTTTGAAAACGACAGAGAATAATTTTTCATAACGTTATAGTGTAGTCGTCCTGACGTCGGATTTGACGATTTCTCCGTTTTCGTCGTTATCGGCACAATACTCAGAAAATAATCAAAATACCGAATAATGCTTCAAATAAAATAAAATTTAAAGCTGAAATCACAACTTTTATGTGGTATTCAACGTAATGTTTGGAACGTAGCGCTTTCTTACCGAAAACGTCATTACAAACCGGAGAGTTTCAAACTTTTCGCTGTGGAATTTACGATTTTTTCTGCTTTTTGGAGTAAAACTCAAAAAGTAAGCGAAATCTCAGAAGATGTTTCGACCAAAAGACCGCCGGAGTCTATAAACCTTTTAGAAAAGTTACCGACTTTGAAAATTGGAGCATTCTTTCCATACGAAAATTTGTGGACAGAAAACAAAGAAAAAATTGCATTGTAAAAACAGTACATTCCTCGTTGCTCAGAATGTAAAAACAAAATCGTCTAGATCCGCTTTCGGTCTTGCTCGGTCACTTTTTTAACGGAACCATTGGCACCTGTTTTTATCTTCCTGCGTTCATTCGACGTTGTAGCAGGTCGTGTTGTGTCGGCGGGCAGTTTGCGCGCGCGCCGTGACCACGATGGACGTCTAATATATACCTAATAGTTTTTTAAAATTTTTTTCTAAAATATTTCACTTTTTCTTCTACTTATCGGTAGATTTCACGGGCCGCACATTAATCGAGTTTTTATTTCGCGTCATAATATTTATTAAACAGTTCGCACGCGACCGAAGGCGTACCCACCAACAGGTGACACTACAGGTGCGTACGGGGCAAAAACATTTTTGAATGGGATTTAAGATCGTTTCGTTCTCGCATTAAACGCGTATCTACTTCACTTGACACTAATTATTTACGACTATTATTTTTACAATAATTTTTCGGGGAGCGCGATCGATGATCGATTTTTTTTCGCACTATGTATAACGCGGCTCGGCGTTTAAAGCGATTATAATATTACAGTCTTTAAAATACTCAACAAATCACACTGCCACTTTTAACTTTTTTTAACGTGGCTTATACGTGTGTAAAATAAATATGTTTCATATACTAACTTATAGCTACGCGCGCTAAAAAAACGTTAAAAATCAGGAGAAACGATAACGCGCGGAAAATAATAATAATAATAAAAAAAATAAATTGTGGTAGGAAAACAGCGTGTGAAAAACGATCATTCAAAAATACACTGAAATCAGTTGATGACAACTTAAAAAAAATTTGATCGATTCCGATTTGCGGCCTTAATCGAATCCGCGTGCAATATGTATTTTGAGAGCGCCTTTCCGTTCGATAACAACAACTATACGCTGATTTTAACACTCTTGTCTACTCGTCCAAAACACAAACACGTTCAAAAATACAATAAAATTATCGAGTAGTGTATACTTCAATAATAATAGGTGTTTATTTTAGTTTTATGTGCTGCGATCAACACGAGAAATATTTAACTCTCCCTAAATTAACCTACTCAGTATTCTATAACTAATGTGGGGGGTAATAGTTTCAAACGGTTCAATCATAAACGTTTATAAATTACAAATATTCGGTCCAGCATTTGACTGATAAACGAGTTTAAAAGTGAATCGTTACGAATTAACGGGTCTTTTAACGGGTTGGTTAAAAAAAAAAAAAAATTCTATTAAAATCTAAATTATTGTTAGTTTTTCTAGTACAGTTATTATAATGTACAACCACCAATAAATTACTGTTATTGATAATGTGTAGAAGAATATTTTGATAAGCTTTTAGATCCTAAAAATGTACCTTGACTAACGATTATAATGACGTCAATTTTTAAGAGAAAATTGATTAAAAAATACACGCGGTACATATGGGACACATAATAATCCTTAACTGTTCGATGAGATCATATAATTTAAGGTAGGTACTAAACGTAATTAAGTAATATCATGAGTGCGTGATATTATAATTGTACTAGATGGCTAACTATTAGATGAAAAAAAGAATGGACAAACGGTTTCAGCATAAATTATCATAGCATAATAATTATTTTGAGTGCACATGGAAAGTTCTTTGTTTTTCCATCTTAATTTTATGATTAATCACTTAATACCTATGACCTTGTCTATTGATACATATTATTATAATATCATTAAAAAAAACGCATTTTGTTTAATCCGTTCCAAGCTAAATGTGTGAATTAATTCATAAAGTATGTTTATTAACTTTAGGTACAATTCTGGGTAAAATCGTTGATAAAATAAAAAATATTTTTTTATGTCGTTCATAATTTTCAGGTCGATGGTTCAGGTGATTATTCAATATAACATTGTTGTGTCAGTATTACGTTCGACTAGCGTTCATACTCAATGGTTTGAATAGTTGCTTCAAAATTTGTATTTAATGTTTGTCACACAAAAAAAAAAAATTAATAATTAAAAAAAAAAGTAAATTCATTAGATTTCATCGAAACATATCTTTTGATTAAGACTACAAAAATGTAGTGTACTGAATTAAAGCCAATATAATTAATATAACACTTGTTTTGCGCGAACAAATATTTTTGATTATTATAGCGTTATAACATATATATAAACTCGGTTATAATATAATTGGCGTATTTTGAAGGACGAAAAACAAGTAATACCAAAACTGGTTTTTTGTTTTCTGTTAGAATATATTTCATTCTGTCGGTAGTAAATTATACATAAGATCTACGCGATAAAAATTAAAATCTTTGATTTGAACCTATAATTCAGATTTGAAATAAAAAATATTTAGTTTAGTGACAGGAATTTTATTTTTTCGTAGCTATTCACCGGTTTGGTACCAGTAAATTTAAATGATAACGATTTGATGTACATCGAACAGAATCAATATGAATACTACAAAAATTTACCTAAAATTGAATTTTTTTATTAGTCAAACTTGGTTCATATTTGAAAATAACCAAAAGTGTATTTAAAAACTTTACAAAACTTAAAATTAAATAAAACATGGTTTCAATTAAATCACCTGCTGAAATTCTCGTAATGCCGTTATTAGGTAAAAATCTTTTATATTTAACCTTGGATGTTATTTACCTTGAGTATAATTATTATAATTGTTCAGCATTATGTTTTTCAAGTAGACGATTATGAAAACCCAAAACAATATACATACATAGTACTCTACTAAAAACAAAAAAACGAGTTCAATTAAGAGCAGCGTCAACATTTGTAAACAAACTGACAAAGTATACTAATGTTTCACGAAAATTCTGGTAACGAAGCAGCGATAAAACGTACGTCATAATATTTTAGTTCATCATAACAGAATTAACATACCTACACGATTTTTTTTCAGTTTCTTTGTTATAATATAATAAGGAATAATGGGATAACATTAATTCAAAATGTTTACAGAAGTCATAATATGATAAATCTTAATTTTTATGAGATGCGAAAATACAAAAATGTTGTTACTATAAAAATTGGATTTGGAAAAAAATAGTAAAGACGCGCGATTGAACAAAAAATACATTGCACGAGTACCAAATTAGAAAGTGCACGCTAAACTGTTTTTTAAAAAAGATGAAGTATTCTATTTCCATTCCGTGACCTTCAGCACAATTCATGTAATAGTCGATTCAGTAACTAAACGTATTGATTATTTAATTTTTCAGCTCAAATATGAGAAAAGAAAAATGTTTTATTTTTATGGTTCTAATAATGGTGTTTGGATCGATAAATTCTCAATCGCTTAGTGCTGACGGTGAGTATAATCTCTAATAAGGTTGTTTGCAATCTGATGAAAATAATTCAAAACTCATTGTTGTATCAAGTACACCTATATGAGTGAACACAAACAATAATATTATAATGTTATAACGCGTTGTGTTCAGTTAACTAACAAGTATGTTTCTCTGTCGTAATTATCGTTGACAGAGTGCACGACTCCAAAAAATGAAAGTGGCGTTTGCATTCATCTGACTAGCTGTTCGGTGCTAATGAAAGTACTGGATCACCGGATAAAAACTAAATCTGCCGACGACTATAATCTTCTAAAGAACTCGCACTGTGGCTTTGAAGGCAGAACCATAAAGGTGTGTTGTCCTTTAGACGACATATCTCCTGATTCGACGGGATCCAAAGAAATAGAAGAGGAATCGACCGACGACGCAGGCGTTTCGTCGGCAATCTTACCGTTTCAGAGTACATGTGGAAAAGTCGGTATCAATCATGAAAGAATCGTTGGAGGAAATGCAGCTCAACTGGGTAAAATGGTCGAGAAAATCGTTTTCTAATTAAAAATATAATAATCATAATGATTCACGGACACGTTAAAAACACATTTTTTACCACGCAAATATAGTAGTCCCAAAGGACAAAGTCAATATTTTAATCTTTTTCGTTTATTACAGAAAAAAAATAAAAACATCCAAAAACGTTGTCCGGACCAATTATAATCTCCGTACTTATAAAGCTTGAGGACCGTATTGAATAAGTATAATAGTTCATAATACGAGTTAGATTAACAGTCAATAACATTCTTGTTTGAATAAAACGTGTCCGAGAGCGAGAACTGAAAATGTATAAACGCCCAAAAATTATTCCGTATGCATTCCGTATTAGTATGATATAATATTATATCAAAAGAGAAAAATAGTCATACATTTGAACGAAATACTAAAAAATTAATCACTCGACTATTTTTGTTCACTTCCCTTTTAAATCGTACCTGTATATTGTCATTATAAAATCGATCGGTTGCGATTTGACTATATTATGAGATCGTAAGAATTTTCTCGGTACGACCGAATTACTTTAACACAGTTTTTCTTACAAAATATATTGTAAAAAAATTATATAGTGTTAAAAACAAAAAATAGATACTACCACGATTATACCGTCAACAGGTTGGTTTGTTTCTGAGAAAAGTGTAAAAGCACTGAACATCAGAGTTGTGAAAATATTATATACAACCGGTCAGAGACGGATCCATGAGTTGTCTAAGGGCAGAATAGACAGTTTTAGGGTGGGTTCCATGTTATATTTCTACTTAGATTCTCTATTTGGATTCGTCACCTTAGCTGTTTATGCGGTCACTTCATTTATTAGTTCATAATATAATTGATTCATTCAACGACTGTATTTAGTGGTATACATATTAGTTATACTAATTTCTATTATAGTAGGCACAAAGGCCAAATTACTAAGGCTGGGCAAGTTAACAATTTTTTTCAACTCGTTTGGTCAATTGAAAAAATCAAAAGTCAAGTTCAGTTGATCGTTAATTTTTTCATTATTTTAGTATATTTCATTAAAAATTAACAAAAAAAAAAAAAAAAAAAATTAACTTAACTTTAAATAATGATAATACTTTATTATTTTTAACTCGCACGGTTTCGTACTTGGTATGATATTTCCTCCGCTTCAAAAATTTATTTTCGTATTTTTCTTTAATTTTTTTTTTTTTTTTAAAGACTTTTAAGTCGGATCCGTCCGCGGTACCGGTAAATATTAGTCTGAACACCATTGTCATTAGATTTAATCGATTTTAAGGATCCTGGCCTTGGATAGCAGCGCTCGGGTACCAGCACGTGGGCAGAAACGGCGACGTCAGAGCCGACGATCCACTGAAATGGCTGTGCGGCGGAGCGTTGTTTACGAACCGACACGTGCTGACCGCGGCACATTGCGTCAATCACCGCCGTTCCAACGCAAAACTGTAAGAGCGAATCGGCGTTTAACTTGCCGTCGTCGTGCATTTTGCTCTAAGGGGAACGGGACGCGCGCGGCTAAAACTTGCTCGTTTTTTTCCGATTTCGGGATTTCGTAACGATGTACATTTATAATAGAAGAAGTCTTAAAAAATTACGATGTTTTTAGATAAAGTTGCACGGTGAGCTAGGACATAATTTAAAAATCGGCAAAACGAGCGGCTTTTGAGATTCATCGTTTAAAGATGTCGGTCGCAGAGTTCATATTCTCTTTGGAGTTTTTTGAGCTTTGGGTGGGACATTGGTTTAGAAGTTGCAGTTAAATTTTTGTATTCTAAATCTATAAGTTATTAACACGCAAGCACCCAAACCGACAACAAGTAGTAGTGCGTTTTATTGTTTTATACATGGTTGAAAATTGCTTGAAACTTTTATTACGTTATTTGAACCGATGTTCAAAACCAAAAATCTATATGTTTTTGGCGGTATTTCTCGTTAATATTGGCGCACTACTTAGTCCTTCTACCGGAAGTCTTTCCAGGAAAATATGATTTCGTTGTAAAATCAACACATATTTCTCTCCGCTCTGAATCTGAAACTGGGAGGGCTAAGCCCACCCAAGCCCACCAAGTTGTGCCTTTGCACGGCGCCGCTTCGTTCTCGTTATTCGACCATGCAATAACTTTGCCAAACACCGAAGAAATGCCGTTTGAATTATTTGTTTAGGATCGCTGTGCGTCTGGGCGAGTTAGATTTGAATCCCGACGTCGCTGACGGTGCCAGTCCGCTAGACGTGATGATCGAACGAGCCTTTGTACACTCGAAGTACAACACCGTAGAAAACTCAAACGACATCGCCATACTGAAGCTGAAAGATGCCGTTTCTTTTAACAGTGAGTCGTCAACTATTTCGATACTTACGCTGAAACCGTATGAAACTTAGAAACGTCATTCGTTCATACAACATCGTATTGGAGAAATAATTATCAACGGCAATGTTTCAGGCGTACGATCGATCGATAGTGATACGCAGTTATCGTGAAACATAATGCGATTAAAGGATTCCAATACGACTAAATGGTATTTTTTACAGGATTGTGGTGAGACCGACCATGTTGTATACGGTTCGAAGTGTTGGACGGTTGACAGGAGAATAGAACAGAGTATGAGTGTGGCAGAAATGAGAAATCTCAGACGGATGAGTGGAGTACCGAGAGAAGATATCAGAAGGGTCGAATGTGTAGTGTATTGGTGTTGCACCAGTAGTGGATGAGAGAGAATAGACTGCAGACACGATTTAGGCGTGTGACGAGGAGAAAGAGGAAACTGGAGCTATAAAAGGGGTTATGATTATGTACGTTAAACGAAAATGAAGTAGAGGAATACCGAAGAAGATACGTGGACGGAAACGATTAAAAATGATACGAGGACTGTGTAAAGGATGCGGAGAATGATTGCAACAAGTGGAGGTATAGGAAAAGCGTGTCCGACCCCAAATAGTTGGGTGGAGGTGAAGACGAATAATGTTTCAGGATTATGAAGGTAGAAAAACAATTTACTGTCGTTTTTTACTGTATTTAAAAATAGATCATTTGAGTATCAAATCGTATTAAATTTACGAGTATTACTGTAGAGCTCACGAACACTTTGACACTTTGATCAATGCGTATAATTCCGTACTTGAAAATCACGGAACCCGTTGAATCACAAAAATTAAGTTTGATTTTGGGAATCGATCAAAAACTTTGTTCGTACTTTGAGATTCGCTCGTAAAACTTGTTTTTGTTATAATTTGAATACGGTGTTCTATCGTTTAATATTGAATTGGAGATGAACCCATGCCAATGGTTAATACCTAAAACTGATTTGAGTAAAATATCGACGATTTAATATGGCGAGATTTTTCAGCACCTTTTGTTAGATTTTCAATGCATCACAAGACTTTTATTTCCACACGAATTCGTCTGTTTGATTTTCAAGAGTTTAGCTCAGCGATTTAGCTATAAAATTAAGGTTTTCCGGTCAAAATATTCCCCGGTTAAATCTGTATAAGATGAAATAAACTCAAGTCTGAATTTGATAACGCATAAAATAGACTTTCAACTCCACCCATCGAAAATATCAGTTTGTTTCCAAAATATCGTTGTTACGAGGACGTCAGAACAGAATTAATAGTTTCTGTCCGATACACGTGAAAACGATGAAAAATCACGTTTTACACAGCATTCGATGTTTCGGATTTTACGGGTCGTTGATTTATTTTGGAAAAATAACTTTATCAATAAGGTTTCGTTTTTTGAATTTATAATGTTTTTCGATAAATAGTTACGAAAATTAATTGATTTAACAATAAATAGGCACGGTTATTTGCACTTATGAGTTTTGCTGGACGGTAAGTAAAACTTCTTAAATATTTAATTAAAAAATATAAAATAACATTTAAAAAATATTTTTATCGTCCAACCAAAAAAAAAAAAATGGATACTACAGATTTTTAAAAAGTGCAATTGTTTTAGACATTTTATAATTTTGAGATTTGAACGTAAACTTTTTAAAAATAAAGTACTATCTATCTATAGGAGGAATGTTTAGTTTTTATAATTAAAAAAAAGCGTTTTTTTTCGATAAACTGAAAATAAATTTAAGAAAAACTCACGCAACTATAGAAAACACAAAATGAGATATACCTAAGTGGCGCATATTTTTGCTGGGTACAGGGATAGTTAATAAATTATTTTACAAATTATAACGTGACTCTCAAAAATCGTATTCGACAGAACAACTTTCTTACAAATCCAATGAAATGTAAGGACTAAGAAAGCCAAGCGCGAAATTAGCATTGCAAGTTGTAAAATTAATCTACAAAATACATAACGCTATTCGCGATGTGTTGTACGACACGTAGTTATTATTGTTAAGTGTGTTTTTTTTTTTTGTTCCCAGCGTTTATTCAACCAATCTGTTTGCTGTCCCTGGCGGAAATGAATAACATCAATCTGACGAAAACCATGCCGTACGTTGTCGGCTGGGGTTCCACTAACCCTAACGAGAATGACGGTAAAGTACATAGTTTTCACGTGAAACCTTATCGCGTTGCCTACTGAACACGGATAGTTTTTGTATTTTTTAAGTCGCGATACAAAATGTTTTTTTCATAAACATTCCGAGTTACGATTCGCAATGTTGCGAGACTGATTTGATCGTAGCAATAACAGTTTGAACCAAACTGGTTGAAAAAACTGGATTATTTCATTCAATCTTACGTATAAATCCAAAACTATAAGATCGTAACTATAAAAAACATTTAATTTGTTTCGTTTAAAATGTGGGCGTCCGACTACATTATAACACAAGCCTATTGGTTCTTTGTTGATCGACGTTTATAATTTTGTTATTTTATAAGACAAATTTATACTTGATCGTTGAATATGATTATCATTATGTGAAATGTTAAACATCGTTGGACCACGACGCTTTTCTCTTCTATTTTCACAAAATTATCGCGTCCGTAAAATAAACGTGTAATACGTGTTCCTTAAAAGAAAAACAGTATGCGTCACACAAAACCGTGTAAAATACGTATGGACGGGAAAATAATTTTCATAGCTCTAGATTTTTCACACGAGAAAGAAACATTACATCCATTATTACGTATTGTAGTATTTTGTACCGGTTTGGCAGACGGAAATTTCGTTTTTTTCAAACTCATTTTTGATCGCGTTTGTCAAAATGTTTCGAACGAATTAAAACTCATATTTAGACAGGAAGTTGTCGCCGGTCACCTCGCTGATGGAAGTCCAAGTTCCAATCGTGAACGCCACGGAGTGCAAACGCAACTACAACAAACATCCAAACGTGATCGACGACCGAGTGATATGCGCCGGGTTTCCGAAGGGCGGACAAGACGCTTGTCGGGTACACACTTTAAAATAATTAATTTTATTCGTATTCCAGTCTATACAAGGTGTTCAATACGTGTTTGGAACCGTAAGTATCTAGAGGGCGTAAAACGATATTGAAAACGTCCGATGATTTGGAATTCAATGGAAGGTGACAATATTTTACCAATTTTGGAGCAGAAGTACGCATTTTTGTCCATAATTAGCGTTTAAAAAAGCTTTGACCCGTACCAGTGGCGGCGGATTAGGGTTGGGAATGGGGCAATTCATGCCCTTGGGATGAAACGTGAGCGGAGAACATCTAATTTTGCATCCCTCCAAACATAATGGAAATCGAACATCACAAAAACGAAAAAAAAAACAATGAAAAAAACGCTAATAAACACGTTTTTCACCCGACCAAACCGTTTTAAACGCTTTTAAAAATCTGCCCAGAAAATGGAAGGTCTTATGAAAAAAAAAATAATACCTGCTAAACGCGTTCAAAAAATACTACAAATAAATAATCGCATGTCTTAAATGTTTTGTAATGATCGGAGCAATTCTATTATACTCAAAAATCTGTTCACGGAAAACCAAAAACATCAATATACAAACAATATATCCTTCGCGACGCTCAAAATCTAAAAAATACAAGATATGAGTTTTGGATTAGACTTGTTTTTATTAAAAGGACCGAGAAAAGTTGTTTTGAACAGTTGTTAAAACAGAATGTATTTTTCGCTATTAAAATATAGTATCTTGAATATTTTTCGAAGGAGTAGCTATAACAATGCGATGTGAACTTTGTAGGTGTCTTCTATCCAAAATAATTGAGTGAAATCGCGCTGTTAAGTTATTTTTGTACCGAAAAATGTGCTGAAGAGTAAAAAAAAAAAATAATAAAACGTATACAGTTGGAGGACTAAATCTGTATTTTGCGTGCAATAAGTGTAGGGGATGATGGGTCTCAGAATGACCCCGCATAGTTGTACGCTTTATATTTTCGCTCCCTGTGAAATATAATTTTTGCGCCTCTGCAGGGCCGTTACGTAGAATTCAAATCGATACGGTTCAAAACGTGCCGAGCCAAAACGACCATTTTACGGACGAAACAGGTCGTTACGGACGGATACAACACATACTTGTTTGCCTATAGAAAATTCAACTTTTGGGCCGATTATTTTTATTTTTAAAATATTATCAAACGACACCACTGATTTATTCTAACTCCTTACCGATAGTATGCACCAGCTCTGCCTCACACTCATGGCATGTACGGTCGGCAGTTTTTCGAATAAACTGACGTATTCGTATATCTTTTCAGGGCGATTCCGGCGGCCCGCTGATGTGGCCGAAAAGAGAACGGTACTTTCTAATGGGCGTAGTGTCATACGGAACAAAAATTTGCGGCGAGCCGGACTCTCCGGGAGTGTACACCAGTGTGCCAAAATATATCGATTGGATCGAAGAAAAAGTACGGCTGTAGAATAGAATAATTGTTATTTTATGTACGAAAGAAAAACGCGATATCGTTGTTTCTATTATAACGTCTTTGATAATAATCGCTCACATCCTTCTACGTCCTAATAATAACTCATAGTGAATCTACTTAACACGTTTGTGAATTCTAAAACGATAAACGCACATATTCCATTACTGCGAGGTTATTTACACAACAAATCAGAAGTTGAAATTTTCTTTTTCTTTGTAATCAAACGTGATACGATTTCACGACGCGATTGTATGCGCAATACACAGCAACACAAAGATTATCGCATTTCCAGTTTATAATATATATGTGCCTAGTATTAAAACTTTCCCGTTCGAATTTTTCAAATTGAGCAAGAGAGCGGTTTTTTGAGTTTGGTCGCTAAAATAGGATTACATTTTTTTTTTTTTTTTTGATAGCGAAGAGCTCCATTTTTTATAAACAATTTCCAAGAATGAACTTTTCAGTAATAATAATAGTAATCAACTGATATTTGAGATGTGATAATAATTTTACTGGACATAGTTTTTATTATTATTGTTTTTTTGATAACTTGCGTAAATCTATTGCTGACAAATATAGTACGTACATTATTAATATTTTTTTATAAATATTATATTGTAGTAACAATAATTTTTGAAACAATATATTGATATTACAATGTTTCTATAGTAGCTTTTGCTCATTTAACATTTGTATGAAAATAAAATCCTGAAAATATATCCTTCCAATCATATACTGTTCACCATATTAACGGTGGCCACAAGTATATACATTGTTTTGAACCAATTCAAATTTTCTCAGTTAATATGTTCAATAAGATTGAACTTTTTCAGGCGTTTGTAAATTTTTTCAGTGTGGCAAGATGTGAGTAAAATATAGACTTACATAAGGCAATTTTCAAACTAAAACAATACCGTCATCATGATTTTGTGTAAGAATAATGATTCAAGTCAAAGTTGAGCGTAATAATTGGTTAAATTCTAACGAGAGATTTTGATTAATCTAACTTGCTTTAAAAAAACAAAAAAAAAAAAACAATGCATTTTTCACAATAAAAAGTCCCAAGTTATAACTTTACTGATGAAGGAAAGTCATATTAAAAAAAGAAAAAAGTAGTTACACGGTATAATAGATATTTAAAATTAAAATATAAATCATAGAAATTAAATTAGTTTTGACAAAAGTAATTAATTATCATGGCCCGAGATGTAGTTAAGTTTTTGTGAATAAAGATCATTAACCGTGACTGCGTATTTCAAAAGGATAAAAGAAAAAACTTTCAGTTCTCATAATTATTGAACAGTTGTTTTTTTAGATACTAATTCCGTAAGTTACAATAAAAGTTTTAATAAAAAAAAAAAAAATCGCTTACATTCATTAGCCTAACCTAACCATTAATGTCATGTTCACTAATCATTATAATATATATTAGCTATGAATACGTTTTATTGTAAACAATGCCCAAAACAATGTTCAAAGTCACATTTTTTTCTTGTAACTCCTTTTTTAAATTCACGTTGTTGAAACAAACGTTCAAAATTAATAAGCTTACAAAAAATTCATTTTTGGTCAAATTAATTTGCAGTTTTATAAACAATCTGTAAAATACTGTTAAAAGTATCCAAAAATGAAAAAAAATGTTTCATTAAAAAAATAATTTGTGACGAATTTGCAAGCCGTTGTACCCATGAAAATCAAAGTTAAAAAAAAAAAAAAACAAAACGAAAAACACGATTGACCAATAATTGTCAAATAGTGATTATACAGACAACGTACGTATTAAACATAAAACATTTGATAGATTAGACAAAATAATGAAATAGATTTGATTAAGGTAAGTGGTAACTTTTTGGGAATTTTTTAGCCATACGTTTTTAGAAATAAAAAAAAATATATATGTTAACTTCAAGTATTACCGAACGTCCGAACCCAAATCATATCATCCATCGACAAAACTTGTAAAATAGGTAAATATGCATTGTTCACTACTAAAAGTTTTATAAAAAAAAAACTAAATTCTTCTTTATAACACCAACATATACATATTCTGCTGTAATTAATTTCACAACGATTTCGCATATTTGTGCCTAAACAAATCGTAAAAATTATCGTTGTATTCCTCCGAATCGCTATATTTGATCGATATATTTGAAGATAGGTCCAAAGATGTT